>JAPYYX010000984.1:0-33621 GCA_030522605.1 Cremastinae sp. B BG-2022a
AAAAAACCCTTTCGATAAATCATTGATATCTCATAATTCCGCGGTTCTAGCTATTTCGTTTGGCGCTCTCTGTCGACGAATCTTGCATTCGTCACAGCAACATTCAATTTTGCGAAAGCGATATTCTTTTCCTGAATTTATTTATCAATTTAACAAAGAGATAACTAAACGTTCTACATAATAATTTATATTTACCAATCGATAAATTCAAATGAACTTTTGATTCATTTTATTCGAAATGTGTCAAGTTTCTATGTGTGAGTCGTAACAATCAACCGGATCGTTATTGGTAGACGAATTGTTCGGTGAAAATTCCGATCGTCCAATGAGGCATCCGAAAAAAATTATTATCGAGTTTGTTCGACATTTCCCGTGCATTATTGATCAAAGTAAATAAATGCAACACGAATTTGAGTAATCGGGACGAGGGTAATTGATCGAGGGAGCATATTATCGTCAACAGTGATCTTTGTAAGAGTGGGGAAGAACATTTTTTGAGCTAAAGAAAAAAAGTTCAGTCGAGTTAGCTCGCGCACTCAAGAGGCGCACTTGAATGCGGTTGGATATTTCAGAGTGTCATCTTTGCCGGCCTTCGACTTCCTCTTCCCGTGACACGATACAATGGCGTCCGGAGTAAGTGAATCCCATGCGTACTTTTCACCCGAAAACATCGTCATTTTTCATGACGAACCGAGCCATGTGAACCTTTCAGCAATGAGAATTCTTCACGATTAATAAAATGGATAAACTATTTTTTTCAGACTCTTTACACGTACCCGGAAAATTTCAGGGCTTACAAAGCACTGATCGCGGCCAAGTATTCCGGTGCTCAGATTAAGGTCGACAAGGACTTCGTTTTCGGTGAGACTAACAAGTCTGAAGCCTTTCTTAAAAAGTTTCCACTCGGCAAGGTTAGTCTTCGACATTATTTCTTTATTATTGATTATCAATTATATTCATTGCATCTTCACACATTTTGAATTTTTTATTAAAAATAAAATGTTTTTCCATGTACAAAAATTCCTCAGATCATCCTGACATATGTCGAATTATTTATCTAAATTATTTTTTTAAAAAATATACGAGAATTCAATAAAATTTTCCAACAATAATTAGTTTTGAAATTCCAGTTGTTAATTTTTTTTTTCCATATTTTTTCAAGGTTCCAGCCTTCGAATCTTCAGATGGAAAGTTCCTCACCGAGAGCAATGCCATTGCGTATTACGGTGAGTTTATAATTAAATTATACTTCTAAATTTGGAGCTTGCAGTTTTGTATTCTTTTTTTTATTGAGGTTAAGACTAATCTGAAAATATCTTGCGATCAGTGGCCAATGAACAGCTCAGAGGCAAGAGCGACATTGAAAAAGCTCAGGTCATCCAATGGCTGAGCTTTGCAGACTCTGAGATCATCCCTGCTAGTTGCGCCTGGGTATTCCCTCTCCTGGGAATCATGCCTTTTGAAAAGCAGGTAAAAAAAACTTACATTTTTTCTCTTTTTCTGTTTCTCCTGAAAAAGGCGAATTTCTGAATCACTCGTGTTCAATTTTCGTAACGACAGGAGATACAACATATCAGCACATTGGAGAATACTTATCAACATTCTGAATGTTGATTCTGCTTGTGCTTACACATTTTTATATAAATAGCACCTGTGGCAATGCCACAAAATTCAATGCTTATTGTCATTGATCACAATGAAGCACCTAAAATAACAATTATAAAATTATAAAAATCTTGCTTCGAGAGTTCAGGTGAATAAGGAATAATTGAAATAAAATTTTTTCTAGACCATCGAAAATGCAAAAGAGGATGTAGCTCGCGTGATGACTTCGCTGAACACGCATTTACTGACGAGAACATATTTGGTCGGTGAACGCGTGACGCTGGCGGATATTAGTGTAGCGATGACCCTTATCCATCTCTACCAGTACGTTCTAGAGCCGAAACTGCGAGCACCGTACCAGAACGTCAACAGATGGTTCCAGACCATCGTTTACCAGCCAGAATCCGTTGCTGTGATTGGAAACTTCAAATTAGCGGATAAAATGTTAGAATTCGATCCGAAGAAGGCCGCTCAACATCAAGGCAAGAAGAAGGAAAAGGAATCGAAGAAGGAGTCCAAGAAGGAGGGAGGAAAAAAAGAGAAGGAAGCAAAGAAGCCCGAACCTGAGGAGGAAGAACTCGACGCCGCTGATGCCGCGCTCGCTGCTGAACCAAAATCCTCGAATCCCTTCGACGCGATGCCCAAGGGTACCTTCGATATGGAAGACTTCAAGCGTTATTATTCTAACCAAGACGTCGACAAGTCCGTTCCATACTTCTGGGAAAAATTCGACCCACAAAATTACAGCATTTGGCTGGGAGAGTACAAGTACAATGATGAACTCACAAAGGTAATGATAAACTGGAAAAACAACTTCTTAGCTCGTAAAAGTAAAAGGTTGGAAAATACAAATGATTTTTTATTTTTACAGGTATTCATGTCCTGTAATCTCATCGGTGGTATGTTCCAACGTTTGGATAAAATGAGAAAAGCAGCGTTCGCGAGTGCCTGTCTATTCGGTACCGACGACAACAGCAGCATCAGTGGAATTTGGGTATGGCGTGGACAGGATCTCGCGTTTCCCGTGAGTATAAAAAATTTATTAACACGGGTGATCAAGGTTTTTGTATATTTGGATTAATTTTATGAATCTTGTTTTTTTGTAGCTGAGTCCCGACTGGCAAATCGATTACGAATCGTACACTTGGACAAAGCTCAACCCATCTGACGAGAAGACGAAGCAACTCGTCGAGCAATATTTAAGCTGGACCGGCACCGACAAACAGGGCCGTAAATTTAACCAGGGCAAGATTTTCAAGTAAAATCCGTCGTACGCTTTATAATAAGAGAACAAAAAGAAAGATCCCTATTCACACGAAATAAAATCAGGAAAATACCTCGTCGTCAAAAAAATCGTACGAACGAGCAGAAAGAAAAAAACATGGAAAAGTGAAAACCTTCCCACCATCCTCTTCATCCATGATTATTTGAAAATGCGATGTTTTTTACAATATACAATGATCTCGAACTAGTAACGTCATTGCCTTGATTGTGTTTATGTTATTGTTCTGAGAACGAATTTTTTATTTGCAATAATTAACAATGTTTGAAAGATTGCTTCCGTTAAAGTTTCTTTATAATATTAAAATTTTAAATAGGAAAAATGGGAAAAAAATTGATGAAGAAAAAACAACGAGGGTTTGACTGGAATTTGAGGAATTGATCTTGTAACTCTAATAATTACGCTTTATATTTGAACAAAAATTTAATTTAATCATTTTCAAAAACCTTTCTCTTCTAAAAATTTGATGCAGAGGCTCGTGTAGTCGCCGCGGAATTTGATTGTGCCTGCAGGCTCGTTGATCTTCATTCCGATTTCCTTGCCCAATTTTTTAGAGAGGAAATCTTGCATTTCTTTTCCAAGAAGAGCGATGTTTCCCTGAACCCTGCGAATTTTCGTTATCCTTCGGATTCCGCGGTTCGATCTTTCGAAATACACAGACATCATGTGGTTCTTTGATCTCCCAACGAAATAAGGATGATTTAAGGATTCAGCTGGAAAAGTAAATTTTCACTATGTAATTTCAAGTTTAAATCTTGAATTTTCATATTATATTGAAATAATTTAAAGCTGAAAACTCACGCTTCGATGGTCCCCATCCTGATGGATATTCTTTGGATTCCTTTGGTGCCGGAGGTACAATTTTTTTCGGTATAGCCCATTCTACAAATTTCCATTCGTTTGGATCTCTGGTAATCTCGAAGTCAGGTAATGTGAGTTTCTTTTCGTAAATATCTAATCCAACAGTTATCGTTGTCTCCCATCTTCTTTGAAGCTACGTAAAAAAAAAATGAAATAATAAAAATGAAACAGAATATACAAAAATATTTAAATATACATTATGTATTTTGAACATTGACGCATAGATTTTAATTTGTAAAAAAATGTAATAAATTGAAGTCGTCAAGAGTTTATTGAAAAATTTTAAGGTTAGAAAAGTTTTGATTGTGATTTCTTATAATTTCAACAATAAAAGTGGATGTTTTCAATCGAAATTTTCGAAGAGAATTACAGTATTTTTGTATTTATAACCTATGACTGGTTTGCATACTTTCTAGCTTAAGAAATAATTGATTTTCGTGATTTTAATTGCAATTATTTTGGCAATTTTATGATAAAGAGTTGTGAGCAAGGAAATAGAATAACTCGAACTAAAAATAAAATTATAAAAAAATGAAAAAATAAGGGTTCAATGTGAGACCCTTCGGCTCGGCACCGATACAATTTTGTTGACACGATTTGTGCGAGGAATATCGGGAATGACCACAGAAAATATTTCGATAGGATGAAAAATGCCTGAATTACACACCTGACTCGCTGGTCCGACGAATTGTTTTTTCAAATTTATCGAGTGATTCGGTACGCGAATTCCTGCAATCGCACTTTGTGCGAAAATCCGAAGGGCGGCCATTTTGAGTTGGGTAAATAAGGGTCGGTCGCCGCCATTGGTGCGCACGGGCGCGTCTTCCTTCCTCGTTCTCACGTCTCTCCGTCGCGACTTTTCCGAGGGCCAGGCGTGGAGGACGCCTCTCTTTTCGGAAAATTTTCTCGACCGTCAGTAGAGACGGAGGTGGGAGCCTCGTCGCAGCGAAAAAAAATCATCATTTAAACCGAGATCGGGACGAAAGTTGTCTGCAAGGGCGTGAAATTCAATCGAGGAACGTCGGTACGGAGTTATCTCGAATGTACTCTTGAGTACGGGAAAAGTGCCGCGTTGTTCAGCGTTCGGCACGATTCCATTATTTTCACTGTCGCTTGTTCTGCGTGGAGAATTTTCGTATCCGCGAGTGTCTCGGTGGCTCCGGACGAGGGAAACAAAATCATCGATAAATACGAGACGTACCCGAGCTTGCCAGGCGATTGTATATTTTCCATTTAATAATAACAATAGTAATTATATATGTAAAAGATTCGTTGGGATTTACGACGAATGGATTATGTACGGGAACACACGGTGAAAGGTAGTGTCAATGTCCATCAGATGGCGATAGTGTGAAAACAGTGAAACAGCGCATAGACACCCTGTGCAACGGTACTGTGTTTTTCACGGGTATATTATTTCCGATTTTTACGCGAAAAACTCGATTCCACGAAAGGATTTTTGGCCTCGGAGGTGAGTACGAGCAACAATGTAGCACAATTATACGAAATATCGAGCGAAAATTGTCCCGCAGTGCTCCAAACGAGCTTTCAAACTACGGGGCCCCCCCTCTCCCTCCCTAAATACACTCCGTTCCGACCTTTTGTTTATTCGTGGCGATTTTTTTTTCCCCTCGTTCCTTTATCGGCCGATTTTTTCTCCAGCCGCGAATCTCAACCCTCCAATTCATCCCCGGTTAGTTTTCCGAGCTCTCGGTCTTGCGAATGAGACTAAAATTTCGATTGTGAGATCGCGCACGAGTGAAATATCGGTCGAAATATAAGGAAGCCTTCTCTCTCTCTCTGTCTCTCTCTCTCGTTTCTTTTCGACGACGGGCGGCTAGAGAACCTGAGAGACTCACGGTGTGTAACATCCGTGTGTTGATGCAAACTTGTCACGTAATTTAGTTCTTTTTTTTTCCTCTTTCTCGCCATTCGGAGCGAATTCAACCCCAGTACCCTCTGGACTCGCCGCGGAGCTCTCCTGGGCCATCGAAATTTTCTCTCGCGCGGCGTAACCTGGGCCTGACTCAATATAGGTTTCATCACTCGGGATTATCCGCTCTCTCGCTCTCTCACGCTTCCCCTCTCTCCTTCTCTCTTTCTCTTTCTTTCATTCTTCGTACCTCTCGCGCTCTCTGCGCGTTACCGTAGATCTTTGTTCCTCTCCGTTTCCTCCCTTCCGAGACGCACGGAGAATCTCGTTTTATCGCGAGTGCTGTCTCGAGCTACGCGCTCGCGTTGAAACTCGCCGGGACGATCGTTCGAGTGCCCTTTGTCGCATTCGGTAGGAAATAAAAAATTACAAAATAGAATTCGAATTTTTTAAGAAGAAAAAAACACAAGAACATTTCGCTACCCCTTTAAACTCGACGGTGACGCCAACTCGTAATTAATGCCCCTCGCCCTTTTCGCCTACCGGAAAAAAAGCGACGGGGAGGATTGTAACGCGAGAACGCTAGTTTTTGCATACACACGTACGTGTATCTACTTACAACACATTTCAAATCTGACCTCAATTAAAGGTTGATGTAGATCACTGGAGCAGTCTACTGTTTTGTGGAACATTTGATTCCATTAGTGAATTTTTATGTTTTTTACCAAATTAATTATTTGCTGATCTTAAATTCATAAAATTCGTAGTAAAATGCAACAAAATGTTGTGCATGGCATTATGGATCATGATGGATGATGAATTATTGTTTTTCTTGTTTATTTTTTGTTTCTTTTTTAGTTCGGCGTATTGGATTGGGAAAGGAAATTTAGAATTGTCGGTCTTTTGACTGTGGACCGCAATTAGCCAGGAGACACGGCCGGAGGATACAATGCGATATATTTGAGATTGCGAAACAAGAGTTTCTACGGATAAAGAGATCCTACAGAGACTCGAGGTGAAGACGGTGAAAATTATGGAATTCCGTTTTCAGGAGCCCAATGTGGGTTGAAGTGAGATGGCATCCAGGGAGAAGAGACCCTTAGCGCCTTCGAAAACAAAGCAGAAGGCGAACAATGAGTCTGTGCTGCCAGCGACGCAGAACAATCGCAAGAGGACCCAGACTACGCATAAGCAGCAACAATTGGCGAGAGAGATATTAGAGTCTGTTGCGGGTGGTAGTCAGCTGTCCCCAAAGTTGGAAGCCTCGCTGCCAAGGAAGAAAGTTCTCAGGAATCTAAGACGTAAGCAGAAGCTGAGAAATACAAAGACAAATCATCTAAACGTAAAAGTAACGAAAAAAGTTCCAATAAAGAATATTAGAAGAATAACAGTGGACGTGAAGAAAGGTGTTAAATTGAAGAAAGTTAAGCGTCTGGTTGAGGCCGATCGTCAGAAGCTCGAGGAGGAGGAAGACGCCCAGGAGGAGAAACCTGAAGCCAGCGAGAACGAGGAAGATACAGAGAACGACGGTAACGGTAAGAAAAGCGCAAAAGCGAAGAAGTGTAAGAGTTTAGCGAGAACTAGCGAGGAGTTGAACGACGTGCCTTCGAGCGAGACGGTCGAGACTTCGAAAAACAGTCCAAAGAGCTCGAGAAAGTTAAAATCGAACGATATTTCAGAATCGCCTTCTAAGAGTACGAAGAACACGAAAGCAGCGCAGTTGACGAAGAGAACCGCGGGCAAGGAGCACGAGACGAAGGGAGGAAGTTCAAAGAGCACCGGGAGTTCGAGCGGAAGTAACACAACTTCGCCGGAAGCGAAGGGTCTGAAGAAGAGCTCGATAACGAACAGCTCTGTCGATTTAACGATCGAGGAAGTAGTCGCTTCGATGTTGAGCGACACGGAAAACGAAGACTGCCAGGTAGTCGGGGGCAAGGTCCGGAGAAATCGAAAGATGCTGGTGGAGAATGATAAATTCTTCCCCGACGTCGAGATTAAAAAAGAAATGCTTGAGATCGAGGAGACGCGATCGTTGTCCGAGGACGATCGTCCACAGACACCTCAGCAGGAATCCCAAACCTCGATCCAATTGAGAAATCGATCGAGCAATTCGTTTGCTCAGCGAAGTCTGAGAAACGGAAAATTGCGTCAGCTCACAGATTCGGGGATCCTCGACTCCGAGACGGGGAAGAAGCGTCGCTGGCTCAACATGGACGAGTCGACGACGACCTCGAGCGAAGTCCCCGGCGACAATGTATCCGAGGGTTTGGTCGAGGAAGCTTCTTTCTCCGAGTGCAGCGGAAACGACAATCAAAGCGGAAGCGTCTCCTCGAACAAAGACGAGAATTCACCCATCAAACTGGACTCTCCAACGGATTTCGATCAAGCTATGGACACGAGCATGGAGCTCGAAAATAACAACAACAGCGAGAGAATATCCGGAGAAGTTGGACCAATTTTACGCTCAAAAACAAAAGCGAAAAGCACGGAAATCGAGACGAAAGCGGAGGAATCCGAGAACGAGGAACTCAGGCCTCTAAGTCGAGGAAACGTCGCGAGCCAAGCCGGCCAATTGGAGCCTAGAAAGAGCGGAAGCTTGGACCAACTTCGAAAAGACAGCGTAACGAAAGTAATGGAAAAATCCCCAAAATCTCGTCGTAGCAGTCTGAACATCGATGTGAAGAAAACTTTAAGTTCTATTTACAATAACGAGAAAATGGAGAACTCAGCGAAATCGAAAATCGACCAAATGATTGAAAATATCAAGCTGACGATCGCTAAATCCATCGAGAGCAAAATGTTCATTCCCGAGAAGAGTCTCGTGCGTAGCAAGAATTTCGAGGTCCCGAAGATCGAGGAAATCGAGGAAATCGTCGCACCGTTGAGCGCGGAGTCGCAGAAGCTCGGCCTCGACGAGACCGTCGTCGAGGACGACAAGCCGAATATCTCTAACGTCTCGGCATCAAAGAGTTCCGATAACACAGTGCCTAAAGTAGCCGATACTGCCAAAGAGATCGAGAAGCTAGTCATGGGTGAGGTCGAGCTCGTCGAGACTCAAAACAGCGAGTCAGCGAGCACCGAGACGCCCAGGACCGAGCAACAGGTCGACGAAAAACGCACCGAGAATTCGAAAGGGACGAACGAGGCTCTCGTCAAAATCTCCGGACAGCAAGACGCATCTTCCTCGAGCAGAAGTGATAATATTCCTGGTGAAGAGCTCGCGGACGATGCGGAAGGAAACTCGAGGAAATCGGTCACGAGGAAATCACTGCGGATCAAGAGCGTGTCCGAGACGGAGCTCGAGAGTGCGAAGCCCAGTGACGATTCTGAGGGAGAAAAAACAAATGTTGAAGATTCTGAAAATCTTGAAACGCGTGATAATGTTAAAAACTGTGAACTCCCTGAGAATGAGTCCAAAAACGAATGTTCGAGCTCTGAAAAATTCTCTGAAAGAAAAGGAACCGCGAGCTTGTCCCAAAACGAAGGAATCAAAAAATCGAATACGAAAAATCCTTCCGAGACCTCGGAAAATTGTGATGATCCTGAGACGCTGGAGAGCATCTCGAAGGAGGTCGAGAGACTCGTAGGAGAGAATCCAAATCCTGATAACGAAAGAACTGAAGCAAAACCGGATATCGAGAAGAACGAGGAAAAAATTGATGAGATTTCGAAAGAGTTGAAGTCCGAGGAGATCGAGAGAATGGAAGACACGAGGAGCGATCGGTCTGAGAAATCTACTGAACCCGAGAGTAGCGTCAATGAGACGAAAAAACTGCACAAGACGAGCGAGAGCCAAGGAACCGACGTCCCGGAGGAGCAAGAGACCATCGAATCGCGACCCGACTCGGGTAAAATGCGCCAGGAAAAACCAGAGGAACAAAAAAATACTGCCGCTGAGGAAAACAGACGAGTCCTGAGGGCTCGCGACAAGAAGAAGGCTGAAACGAGGCAAAACGTTAAAAATACAGAAACGGAAACAATCGTCAAAGTTGAGGTCGAGACGAACCAGGAATCTGAAGAAATTCAGGATTCGTTATCAGAAGACTGTCCGGAAGTTAAACAAACGAAAGAGCCAGAAAATTTGGAGAAAGGTGAAATAACGATAAAAATCGAAGAACCGGAAATCCCGGCACGGACGAGGCGAAGTCGCGAGGTAAAGAAAAGGAAGGAGGATACTCCGGTTTCTCAGAATACTTTGAAAAACAAACGGAGTCGAAAAGACGTGAGAAAATCGGAGCAGCAGAACAAAGAGGAGACACTCCTGGATAACGAAGTCGCGACGATAAACGAGAATAATTGTTCCCTCGTTGAAAAATATGACAAGACTCTGGCAGCGAAGAACACTCTGCGAGGATTTTCAGAAGGCGCGCGTGGACCTCTGGGAAAATTGCAAGACAACGCTGAGATTAATCGCAGCAAATCTGAGAATGACATTGAAAATGTCAAGAGCAAATCCGAGTGCGGCGAGCATCTCGAGCACCAGAGAGCCGAGAGCGATATTTTGAAGGAAAATGATAACGGGGATGCGGTCTTTGACAGCGAGACCAAGATCGCGAAGACACCAGAAACTCCCCAAAAGGATTCCGACGAGGCTTCCACTTCGGGCGAGTCCTCGAGCAGTCTAGCTCTGAGCGGACCGAAAATCGACGAAACACCAGAGGATAAGGCGAAAAAAGAATCGATTCTTCGTCTTTTGGGTCTCGAGTCCCTGGAGAAAGCTGCCGAGAGATTGAATCATCAGAAAGCAAGGAAAGAACAATACACCGGAACCCTAAAAACTGTCATCAGAGTGCAGAAGGACAAGGACAAAAAGAGATCGAGGTCACCGTTGAAAATGGTGCTCAAACAAGGACGTGGCGACGGGGACGGGGACTCGCCTGAATTTTATACCATTCAGAAGGAGGTAAACGTCATCTTTTTACCTCTCTCAATTTTAATACACTTTTTATATATTATTTGATCTCACATTAAAGACCACGTAGATTTTCCAATATCAGTTTTTATTTTACAGATAAAAAATACAATTGTACATTAAATTAATAATATTATTATATTATTTAATTATTTATTTATTAATTAATTATTGTTATTTAATATATAATATTATTTTTATTCGCGTGGAAGAATTTCGTTTTTTCTTCTTTAACTAAATCAAGCTTTATTTCTTATTTGTTCACAGTTTGGAACCAGTGGTTTGGGAGATAGCAGCTCTGGTGCGAACCGAAAGTTCTCTACTAACCACAGACACTCTTGCGGTAATCCTGGTTGCGGGCATAACTACATTATTAATTGTATCCCATTCCTCGCTAACTCGCTTCGTTTTTTTCTAGTTTACGTATCAATTATTTTTCTGTGCATGAGATTCGCTAACGCATCCAAGACAAGTGAGCGCCGCATTCGACCTATAACATTTAAAAAAAATTGAGACTCGTGATCATGAGAAATTTGATTTTTTTTCCCAGATTTTGCATGCAATATAATAAAAAAATAACAATACATTTGCTAATTTTTTACGCCTACATCCGTTTACGTATTATTCACCCGAGCACGAAGTGTCAGTTTTATTTATTTTTTTTAAGTTTACACGCTAATTCCAATTGACCTAATAATTTAAAAAAAGAGTAACCGAAAATAGTAGTCTGCGTATCCGTAATAGCATGTTCTAATTTTCGGGTTTTTAAAACACAGACGAGGACAATGAGGAAGCACCGCCGAAGGACCGTCAATCTCTCGTTATTCCGGAAAAGTCATCGTCCTTCTCGATACACCCAGGTCGACTGTGCGCGGACGTTTGTTGTTATTGCTTTGGAAAATTCGGTTCACTCGATACGCCGATGCATCTCGCTCAGATGAAGTCAGACGAGAGACGACAAAAGATACTCAGCATTGAGAAACACCTTAACAAAGATTCCTGTCTCTGCGACGCTTGCTATCGTCACGTTGACCGGAGGGTGAGAATGAATACCGTCTTTTTCTTCATAAAATATTTCATAATATTTCGTAATAAAAATTTCAATTGCATATGCTTAGGGTGTTGTTTTGGGCGACTTTTTTTAAAAATTACTAATACACATTATTTTGTGTTTTTAAACAATTTTTTCTAGGCAAATACGAGTCCGACGAACATGCAAGCGAAACCTCAACGACAACATCGACAGTTGATGGTATCGAAATGTCTGGCTCGAGATTGTCGCGAACCCGCGAGACATCACATCAAGCGACGATGGTTGCTCAAGGTGAAAGCTGCCGTTCAGAACCAGGTGTGTTTTCTAAAGAATTTTTATCGACTTTTCGGCAGAGAAACTCCACAGTTTCGAAGATTATCGGTGATATGAAAAATAAAAATAAATGAAAAATCTGAAGGTGGATATTAATTGGGAATCGAGTCAACACACCTCGACGTCATTTTGTGCGGAGCATTACGCGAAGATCGAGCCATACTTGACGTGCGCCCTGTGCAAACGTCGTCTAGCGAAGAATCATACTCATCCACTTGCCGCGTCAGAGACCGAGGAGCTCAATCAGCGCCTCGGCCGTCAGGGCATCCCTGTTCATCTCGTAGCCGGAACTTTTGTCTGCAAGCTCTGCCGCTATTTCACTCAGCTTCTACTCAAATATAAATACGCGGAGAATATGAACTCTAGCCACAAAACTTTCTGCAAAACTTATCGCATTAGGTGAGAAAAATATCAACATTTAAAAGTTTTTGTAAATTAAAATAATTGAAGAAGAAATAATATAAATGTGAAATATGTTTCTTCATGCAGAATATTACACTGTCACGACATCGAGGTTCTTGAGGACGAGGACGATGCGTCCGCGAGTACCTCGAAGGACAAGGACAAGCGAAAGAAAACAAAATGCAGCACGAACAAGGGACCAGGAATTTCGAAATCTCCCGACGGTCTAAATAACTCGACGTCGGAAAAATCAACTCCGGAGCCGATACCGAAGAACTCCGAGAGCGGTAATTCTGAGACAGAGAACGAGAATCGTGGCTCGACGATGCCGAACGAGGCAACGATCGAGCGGGACGTTCAACTGATGGATCTCGAGAGCACTGTGGAAAAATTAAAAAAAAGGAAAGCCCTGGAACAATTGATTTATACAAGCGAGCCGTCAAACTCGTCGGAGCAGCGAGACGCCAGCGACGTGGTCGAGATTCTTGCGATGGATAAGGAAGTGACATTGACGAGGCTGCCGAAGAGGCCGCGAGTGAGCAACGACATAACTCCGGTCGTCCAGAGACTCGGAGCGAATCCGTCGATCAGCGTCCGCACTCTTTTCCCCGGAGAGGAGGAGATGAACCTCCATGCGAACGTAGAATTTACGAACGTCCGAGAAGTAACTCCCCAAGGATGGGAAAAGTGCGCGACGATGATCCAATACGATCGCGATACGAAGATGCTCTGGCAGGAGTTGCAGAGGCCTTACGGCAATCAAAGTTCCTTCCTGCGACACTTGATACTTCTCGAGAAGTATTACAGATCCGGGGATCTTGTCTTGGCACCGAATGCGTCCCGAAACGCGATAAACTACTCGACCTCGGTTCAAAATCGTCTGATCTCGTACGAGGGACCGGAAAAAATGGACGAGCCGATAATGGAGCCGATTTCATCGGAATACAATAATTCGCGTCGCCTGAGCGGCGGTTATATGGTGGAGAGAGACAGACTTTCGATGCCGAGCACGAGCACCGGCTCATTGCTCAATTCGTCATCCATGAAGCCCCCGACGACGAGTAGCGGGACGACCACGCCAACGAGCACCATTACAGCGAACAGCGTCGCACAGAGCCTCAAACTCGCACCCTCTCGTGTTCTAAAGCTCACTTCCGGTGTTTCGATAATAAAGAAACCACCGCCGAGCTTGCAACGACTCAGTTTACCGTCCGGAAGTTCGACGAATGGTTCATCAAGCGCTAAGCGAAAAGAAACGACTCTTACGAACAAGATTCCCGTTACTTCCGGCGGCAAGGTGTTTCAACTCAGCGAGGCTGAGTTTCGACGTTTTCAGACCCTGAAGAAGCAAAAGCAGATGCTGAGCGAGCAGAAACACTCGAGTCCGAGCAGCGAGGGCGGCTCATCGCCGAATACGACGGTGAACCTCAAACCCGCAAATCTCGCTCAATACCAGAAGGCACAATTAGCAGCACAAAACCAATTTCAGAAGCACCTGCGAATGCAGCAGGAGATGCTCAGTCGCCAGAGCCGCGGGGACTTCGAGCCCCTGATCTGCGATGTGCGTTCGCTCCCGAACGAGAACACACCGACGCAAAATCTCATAAACACCCTGAATCTTCCGAAATCAATTCAGGTGACAACCAAGCCCCCGAACCCGATTCCAATATTGCCAAAAATTCCGAAATCTTTGACCGTTATACCGCAAACGGTCTCGCGACCGCTGGACAAGTGACAGGGAGAGCTCCAGCCCGAGGGAACTTTAGACGAAATCGTGACCTGACGAAGGCGAACGACCGACGCGATTATCACGCTCTCATTCTCGAGAAACATTGGAAGGATCGTCCTCTCGTCTCGACCAATCGCCGAGCAACTCGGAACCAAAACTACAAAGACTCTGATGATTCTTCGAATCCGCGACATCAAAACAGTTGTAATTATTTGCGAAGTGTCGGATACACTCGCCACCGAACTCTGCCAACTTTTTAGCGAAATCTCGTGAATTTCGTATACGATAAAAGAGTGCAAAAAAAAACACATTCTAACTGTGCGAATAACTCGCGAAAAAAAAATGATTATTGAAGGTAAGAAGAGGAATAACGACACTCGCCGATTGTCGAATTTACTGGTGTGTGCAGGTGCGCCTACCGAGACAAAATTTACATATGGGAAAAATAATGGAAAAAAAAATAAATCAAGTGCCTAATCGTCACAAATGCTAAAGTAAGATTGAGAGAGAAAATGAGAGACATAGGGAGCGTTAATCTTTAACTATACACACCACGAAGAAAGTGATTAGGACGGTATACATATTATTATTATTATTAATATTATTATTATTATTATTATCAATATTGTTAGGGAATATTCGGGAGAATCAGTCTCCCTACCTAAGCACCGTTTTTTTCGTCTTTCGTAACCAGCTATAAAAAAAGAAATTCTCAAATCGACGTCCTCGTTTTTGCCCAATTCTTTCGTTCGTTTGCGAAATTACGAAGTTACATTCGCTTTGACGAGGAAGAGTCATTTAAATTTCAGTGCTTTTCACATTATATTGGAGGGGAAAGAGAAAGAGAGAGAAAGTGGGAAGGAAAAAAAAGTTGAATCAAATTTTGTACGCGTTCGCAACGTAAAATATGTATAAAAGACTTTGTGAGGTCAAAAGGAAAAAAAAGGGAGATGGAAAATTAATTTTATTTCTATTTATACACAAACACACGACATTTCTTACATGCTTGGGGGCGAGTTATTTCGGCCCGACGATAAAGCAGGAGGAAAAAAGAAATTGAGAAACATTCATGTGACGAGAAAAAGACGCGTTGAGCTTATTTATTATCTCAAAAAGAATAATAATATGGTCGCAACTGTATATAATGTATAACGGTATCTTCAGATAATCATGAGTGACGAGAGATAAGGAAAAAAAGGAGTGAGAAAAAAAAGATGCCGGAAAAAAAGAAGGAAGAGCTTCAGAGATTCGACGCTTGATGGAAAGTGCTCCGGAGGTCGAGAATTGAGTAACAATTTTCTAGAAACACCAGGACTTCGTTTACCTGAATTCATTCATACACGGGCACATTTACGGAAATAAATGAATCATCGATCACAACGTTATTTACGTAAAGAAAAGAGAAGAAAAATCTCGCGAGTGATAAAACTAGAAATGTAAATATATATATATATATATTAGTATTCTAAGTTACGACGTATTTGAGATTTCAAGAGAGGACAATTTTTGAGAAAAAAAATGACGGACGAAGGTGGGGATGAAAAAAAAAATATGCTCACAATTTTTAAATATTTTGACATACGAAAACGAGAGGATATTCTCAGTGATAATGAAATTAGAGATAAAAATATGAGCAGAAAGGAACAGAGAGACGAAAAAAAAACGCGGAAGGACATTAAACGTCAAATTGACAGCTGTCAAAATGAGCTTCGCCCACTTTTCCTCATTCCGTCATTTTTCGATGCGATTCACGTTCTGAGGGACACGCAGAATGTGAGAGTGATTAAAAACGAGGTCGTGGTTGCGAGAATCTCTGATAAAGAAAAAAAAATAGGGAGAAGAAGTGAAACGATAAAAAAACAAGAAAAAAAACATCAGACTGAAATTTAAGCAAGTGAAGAAACGAGAATTCAATCTGTTGTTTCTCCCTCTTTCTCTCTCTCTCTCTCTCTTTTCGAAGGACTCACTTTTCCGCAATTTGGTGAAAAAAAAACGTTATAATGTGCGTGCATTAAAAATTTAACGTACGCGGTCTCGTATATTTTTATACGCGCTCGCGTGTACGTCGATTCGCGTGTACGCACGGTTTATGAACTAAAAATATGAAGGTACTTGACCGGTACACATTATATATATAAAATGCTCTATTTTACTAAGGATATTTTTGATATATATATATATATAAATATATATATGAATATAAATATATGTATATCGAACTAAAAGAAAAAGTTAGGGAGAAAGAAATTAATGCAATCGCTTAATAATCAATTGTTATGCGATTTGCCAGAGCCTCGAATTGTGGACGATTCTTTTTTTTTTTCTTTTCCTTCGATTTTTTTTGTATTCTTCTTCTGCCTTCGGAATACGTATCAATGTCGAGAAGGACGTAAAATACGATGGTGAAAAAAAATTGAGACTTTTCAATGATTTGTATGATAATTGTTTTGCTCGATTATGGTTTTATTATCGATTACACGAGTGCCTGGCAAATCGATGAGAACGAGAAATCGCGTGTGTAAAAGAAAGAAAAAAAAACAATGTGAGGAAAACAGTATGAAGGATTTAAAAATGTGAAAATGGTCTGTGAGAAATCAATTGAGGGAAGAAAGGCGAATGCTAACTGAGTTTAAGTTTTAAGAATTCTATTTTTCTGGTGATTCGGAGCGGGTACAATTATTACGGAATGTGGGGGGGGGGAGTGATGTTTATCGGAAAGTGAGAAAATTTCGCGGTCAAGGACTCGTCGATTGCCCTCTGTGAGAGAAAATATTTTTGTAAACGATTTTCTTGGATGTGGTTTCTGTGAGAACTGCAGATCGAGAAAAACGTCCCATGGAGAAACGTGCATATGAAAGATTTTCAAATGTTCATTGCTAGAATATATTTGAAAAAAAAAATATCGAAGAAGCAAAAAAAAAATAACATTTTTCAATCGTGTCGCAAATTTTGTAAATATCCATTTTTGATCTTTGACAATTTAACGATTATGTATACGCTCGAGACAAGAGTTTGGAAAAAAAAGTTGTTTCTCATTATGTTCCTCGTTTGATCTTTATTTTTGAATTTTTTTTGTATGAATCTTTTTCCGTGAGGGATCGTTCGTTGAAATTGTCGACAATCGCGCGTCCTTGCGAGTTTATCGTAAAAAGTCTGACGCCGAAACGAGAGAAATTTAACGCAGGGAAATAAAAGTGAGAAAAGATGAAAAAAAAGAAGAAATTAAGCGAGAATGGAGCGTTGGTGAAAAGTGAGAGATGATATTTTACACAAGCAATAATTTGACCGATTCAATATAGACACTATAATAAAAACGAGAACGAGAGTGCAGATCGTGTGAACGTGCGAGAATGAGAGAACGACCGAAAGCGCGACGCACGAAAGTCCGCTTCGCGTCAATTTTTAGAATGTTTTCTTTTCTTTTGTTTTCTTTTTTAAGCGGAACACAAAAATGCGACAATCGTCGTCGCGGAGTCTCGACCGTCAAGTTAAACTCAACAACAATTACAAACAAAAATGTTTTTATCTCATCGTTTTATCATCCTTCATTTTTTTTCTTTCGAAATTTTTCTTTAGAGTAATAAAATCGTCCGAGTCTGCCGACGAAATTTCGCAAATGAAAAAGTTCACTAAAATTCATAATGATCAAAACACAAAATTAAAAAATGTTAAGAATAAAAGATTGAAGGCCGAAGAGTGAGACGACGATCGATCGTTAATCAATTTTCAGCGGTCACGAGATATCGCGATTTATTATTATTATTATTATTATCATTATTATTATTATTATTATATTATGTTATTTAAATTAATATCAACAACACGTTATTACTATTATAACAACCTTTGTTTATTTAGTTATTAATTGTAATAGCTCTTTAGGTTCTCCATCCTTTGTATATATTCGCAACACTCAATAAAAATACAAAAAAAAGAGAGATTTAAAGAATATGGGGAATCACCGCATATGTCTCCGGCGTGAGGGGAATAAAAGAATTGTTGAAAAGCTGCTCACAGTTTTCTCTCAGTAAAAATAATAAATGCACAATTTTTTACTCGGTCTGATATCGATAGTAAAAAAACAAGAACAGTAATAATAAACTACTATGATTTTTCATGAAAAAAATGCGTGGTGGAATTTTTTTTATTTCCCTAAATTTTGAAAATTTGTTACTGCGAGAATAATTTTTCACTTGATCGAGTGGTAGTGAAAAAAGTGTAATAAAAATTCTATGATTTTCATGAGAATTTACAGGATAAAAATTGTTTTTTGTTTCCTGTGGAAAATTGGAGGAATTTGTTCGGGGTTGAAAAGTGCATTTCTGCGATCAAAAGTTCATGCAACATGAATTTCAGTCACGAGTACTTATTACCTGTTTTGTCTCCCTGGTGACTCGTCTCGAGT
The DNA here is from genome assembly GCA_030522605.1 of Cremastinae sp. B BG-2022a. NCBI lineage: Eukaryota > Metazoa > Arthropoda > Insecta > Hymenoptera > Ichneumonidae > Cremastinae sp. B BG-2022a. Next base: position 18,436 of record JAPYYX010000984.1, read on the forward strand.
GAAAGAAGATGAGAAAAAAAAACAACAACGAGAGAAGTATCCGGTGTGTCCAGTTTTTACTACTGCAGCGATGTCGACTTCTTGGCCTGACCTCAACGGGTTATTACTACTTAGATCGAACGCCTTCGAACTCGCTAGGAACGTTTGGAAGGGAAAAAAAAATTTTTTTTCGTGAGGCTCGTATTATTTTTTTCAAGTTTATTTGAAGTTTTCTCGTATAAGTGGTAACTGATTTTGGATAACTAGTTTTCTAAAAATCTAAACAATGTACGAAACTTTATACATAGCTAATTTTTCTGTTGTGTTCTCTCACGAGGATTTTTCTTCACCTTTTTTTTTCACGTGTGATTTTTTTTGTTTCTCGCTTTACGATATAGCTATATACAAAAAAATTTTTTGAATCACGCTGATCATCGCTGCAACAACCAACTGAGTGTTAATTTTTTTTCTAATTTTTGTTCATTTTTGAAATTACTCATTTTGCATTTTGACTTATAATTTTTGTTTTTTCGCAAACTTCAAACTCAGCGAATCGAGCGTGAATTCGGGCACTCTACGGAAGATTAGATTTGTGTGTATCTCTTCCCCCGCGCGATCTCAAAATTGCCTGCTCTCGTTTTTATTTTTTTTCTTATTTTCGTTTTTTGCAGTTTTTTTTCGTGGAATGTCCGATCCAGCGAACTTGAAAATCAAACGTCAAGCAAGTACAAATTTTTAAGTACTCGAGTTTCTTTTTTTTTTGAAGAAACGACATGATGTTTTTTTACGTTTTCACGTTTTATAAAAAAAATTAATTTCACATTTTCTCATTCGTTTCTCGTTTGTACGAAAATTTCTTATTTGTGTAAATTTCATTGTGCGAATAACGAATCGCTGGATCTGGATTTGCCTCGAATGATTTTTATTTTTCCTCCGATTGTCGAATTCTCTTTTTTTCTTTATGCGTTTTTCACGGTATTCATCAAGTGGCATTACATACTGATTATACAATTGTCCATTTGATAAAACAAAAAAAAAGAGAATCCCTTAAAACGTGGATTTTTCGATTAACAAATCTTTTTCTATTTACGTGTACAAGTTGTGATATTAGAGTCCCGTACCAGATAAAAAAAGTATATAAAATTATAATTTCACCCTCGCATATGTTATTCGAATTAAAAGAAAAAATCTCGTTTCTCTTTAATCTTTAATTATAATTATCATGAATATTTCTTCTGGAAAAAGTAAATAGCCAATTGTTTCTCTGATCAAAAAAACAACAATATTTAAATATTTATTTCATTCATTTTGTCAAGGGACGTCGAATTTGCGTCCACTATTTTTTGCACATTTTTTATCCGTATTGTTTAAAAAATAAAATCAGCGTTCGACAAATTTCGAGTGCCACGACTGCGTGTATAAATATATATATTTATGTATATTTTTTTATACGCGTATATATATTAATAATGTATAAATATCGTGCGGGGGAAATGCGAGAATACGCTATAGAAGCTACAGTTTGCTCTTCTTACTCAATTCTGTCCTCTATTTTCCTCCTCATCAGATTTTTCGTCACTTTAAAAATAATGGAACATCATTACGAGTAACAGAAACATTATATATAAATTGTAAATTAACTAAGGCCCTGTCGCGCGCGACAACGATAATCCATTATTATTATTGTTATTATTTTATTATTATTATTTTCTTTTTATTACTTTGTTTTCTCCGTTTTTTCTTCTCGCTTTAAACATAAATGAATGAGCGCTCTCAGCGTTCTTTCCATTTTTTTTTTCGTTCAATTTTTCCTTCGTCTCTCATAATTTTTTCCGTTTATGTACATGCGAGCGCGCTGTCCACGATCAGCGCCCGATGACTCTTTATTATAAATTTTCACAAAGTTAGAATTTTTTAAAAATTGTTCTCGATTGCGTGACGTTCAGCGCGCCGGGTGAGAGAGACGATCGGACAACGCGCTCTTAAAATAGTATTCTCTATATATACAAACAGTATGTGTACAATATTTTCATATACATGTATATTTATATATTTATATAATCAATATATTAAAACATATTCGCAAATGACGGGTGGTCCTTAGTTTTCAGACACATTTGAAGGAGGTTCGATCCTCGGGACGAAAAACTGTCGTAAAAAGAAAGATGGAAAAAAAATTCGTCAAGCGATCATAGTCTCATAATTAGATGTAATCATTATTCGCAATTTTTCTTACGGCTAAATGAAATTTAACAATTGAAGGAGAAAAAGAAAGGTTCAACAAAAATCTAATAGAAATAAAAAGGAGAATTGAACTAAGGTCTCCGACGAGTATACAGGATCATCGGAGGGAAAATATAAAATTGTCTAAGAGCGAAAACGATATTGCTCGTGAGTGGCTATGAGAATTAATGTGTACAGATCGAACCTCCTCGAGAGGATAATCTCGTCTCTCGGATGACTCGCTGCAGCAAGGAAAATTGTCATCACTGCGGCGAGCGCCGATGGACAGTAGACTTATTCCGAAATAATCCCGCGATTATTTTCATATTTTACGTAATGTGCTTTTCATGTGCGCAAATCGGGGCGGAGCGCGATTGGAAAATCATTGAGCGGAATTTCCATGAGCAGCTTTCGCATTTCTCCACGCTTCGTCGAGCTTCGAGCTGTCGAAATTTGTCCCTTCGAGAGCGAATCAGTCTCGAAAGGATGTTCTCTCGGAAGATCCCTTGAAGGCCCAGCTTTGGTCGTCGTAAAACATAATCATCACTCGAGTTTCCAAAATCATTCGGAGTCGCAGGACGAGACGACGCAAACGATGATCCTCCCTCTGTGTCTCCCATCGAAAATAATGACCTGCCGACGATGCGCGATGCGGATTCTCATTCGCGTTCCTCGCGGATATCCTCTTCAATGGATTTTCCTCGGCAACGAAATTCCGTTGACGAAAACTCCAGAGTGAATCCTTAAATATCCCTCAATTCTCACGAGTTCTCGATACGTCGTAAAATGTTCTATCCAGTCTCATACACGGTGCGAGGATGAATCTCTTCTCTAACCTATTTTACGAAAAAAGTAAGGAAATGCTTCCTCCTCGTGGATCGGAGGCTCGCTCTAAGTCTCGAGGCCCGGTACGAGACTGTGAAACGTCTGAATGTCGTGGAAAGCTCGGCCGCAGCTTTGATTGTTGTTCCTCTCGAATTTAGCGAGGTCAAAGTGTTCGTCGAGTGACTGAAGCTCGACCAGTCGTTCCTCGAGGGTCTTCGCCGAATCGGCGAATCTCGCGAAGTCACAAATTCTGTCTGCCTCGTCGCTGACGTCCATCAGACTGACGTCACTCGATCTGCTGCCCAGTCCACCGCCCAGCTGATTTGAATCGACGAGCTCCTGCGAGCAGTACAATCCGCTCGATCCCGTCGACGGGGAGACCCCGCGAATGTCGCTCGAGGCGAGACGGTCCTCGTGATAATTTTGTAACGCGTGACCCGTCTGGGGCTCGGAGACGTCGTCGATGTGAGAGAGGAGTCTCGGCGTTGGCGGAAGGATGTAAAACTCGCTGAATACATCGTCCTGGAGGTCCAGCTCCTCGTGCCTCTGCCTCTTCGGACTTAAACTCTCGCTGCTCCTTATTTCTTCGCCCAATCTGAAATTTTAAGAAAAAAATTCACATATTAGTATTTTCTAATTTTTTTCTTATATAAAATTTAATTAAAATAAAATTTAATTTAAAAATATTTTTGAGGACGAAAATTTTGAAAAAAAGAATACTCTCAAATTTTTCAAATAATAAAAAATAATAACAAAAACTCTCAAATTTTTCATCAAATTCTTATCTTTATTTTTACTACCGAAATCCCTTAATGAAAAATCGATATTTAATTCTTAAAATTAAAAAAATGAAAAGGAATCTCACCTCTTCTTGGATGAGCTGTCAGTGTCAATGTGATTCCCGCTGAGGTTGTTTTCCTTGGATGAATCGTCGAGGTAGCTGACGATTGGTAATCCGTAATTTCGCGTCTTCTCGTCTCTATTCTCTCGCTGTAGACGCCTAACTGCATTGTTTATAAGAACCGAGCGGCATAAGCTCGCCTCGGGATCTTCGATGCGTCGCAGCTTGCCCGCCGAGATTTTCAATAAGCGCCTGCGCTCCTCGCGTGCACGGTATTTCGCGGATATCATGGTCGGTCGACTCCTTCGAATCACCAGCTCTTCCTCCAGTCTCATCTTAGCGTCTGTAATCAAAACAAATTAGATAAATCATTATCGCTCTGATAAAAATGTCCTTCGCGTAAAATCGTGCCAATAAAATCTACAAAATTTATTTTTACATGAAATCAATTTTTTAAATTTTACTTTTTTTATTATTACATCAAATGAATCAATTTTTATGAATTTTACAATTAATTTTACATTTATTTGGTTTATTGTCGATCATATGGAATTTTTGTAATTCAAACGATCGTGATCTTTGGAAAATTCGTAACGAGTAACGGTATGAAACGAAGCAGGGATCTCGAGAGTCAGTTTTTATTTTTTTTTTATTTTATTCTTAGTTTGCTGGATTCACAGCACGAAGTACCGGTATACGCTCGGCTGCAAGCAAAACACAAATCTGGACGGAAAAAAGTGAAGAATAGTTCGGAGTGTCTGAGATTACACCTGAGACTTTTCTCTCTCTCTCTTTTTCTCTGTCTCTCTCATTCTATGTCTATCTCTCGATTCGTCGAGTCTTTCCCCACTACAACGGGCGCTTTCGGTCGACCCAGATAGCCGACTTTCCGGCCGCCTTCGATTCATCATGCGCATCACCGATACGGAAACCGACGAATCAAGACAACGACGAGACAAAAGAAATTTTTCCTCGGTACTCCCCGAACACCTCGGCATTCACAATATCGACGATTTACTGACTAATTTATTGAGAAGTGCCACTTTAACGTTCGACAACTAAATAAAACGATTCAATACCGATATAAAAAAAAAATTCGAAAAAAATACAAAAATTCTCAAAATTCAAGGTAAAAATGATAAAAAATAAAAAAATATAATTCCTCGTCACTGAATGGTAAAATAAAATAAACCAAGTCGTCAACGTCCTTAAATCCAGCTTGGCGAGTAACTATTTAGATGAAAAAAAAGAAGACAAAAAAAATTCTAGTCGACTGATTGCAAGATAAGGCCTCGATGTTGGTATAACTTTGTATATATAGATAAAGAGTGACGAGGATAGTCCGGTGTCTCGACGGACCTCGCAAATGTGGCCTCGCAGGAGAAACGTCGTTAAATCGCGGAAGGACGATCGTTTATACAGCAACAAGTGTCGTCGGCTCTGATTCTTCATTTACACCGAGTGCAATATGCTCTTATGTTCGGACAAATATTATTTACACAAAAGTACTATTATTATAACGATCCATAAATTAACGCGTGAAAAAATACGATTTCATGTTTTGGGAAAATTCATTTCTTATATATATATTTTTATATGGATATTATATTTAATATATAACTATAATAAAAATAATATATATAATAATATACATATAATATAATATTAAATATAATATACATAGTATAATATATTATTATAAAATATATTATTCTATATTATAATATTGTAATATATAATATGTGACATAATATAATATTATAATATATTATATATGTTACATATTATAAACTATTTTCAAAAATTTTTATGATATTCAAATAAAACTTCTGAAATGCACATTTTACGAATAAGAATCCCAAGGACGTTTGTTGAATAATCAGTAAATTGAAATAATTATTTGACGAGACAAAAAGAGGAAAAAAATGGTGAAACATATTCATATATTAATTCATCATAAATTTGGATAGAGTCCGGAAAAGATAAAAAAAAGAGCATAAGAATCGTTCGGCGAGAACGTGATTTTATGCTCGAGGCGAGCCTAGGCCAACTTTCTCCGAGGAGATTTCGAGAGAAAGAGAGAGAGGGAAAAGCGGCCGATTAAGAGGAAAAGAGAGGAGAAGGAAAAAAGGAGCGGGTTCGCGGGGTTATCTAACTGCTGGTTCACGAGAGAGGCACGCGCGCGCGAGAATCCGAGCCAGAACGGACGAGTCGCTCCTCCCCAGTTTTTGCTCTCGACACGCGAGTTGTCTTGCCGTTCACTTCTACAATTTAACGCCTGAGAAATTTTTTTTCTTCTTCTTATTATTATTTTTGATCTCTGAAAAATCTGCTCGAGATTTTCAAAAATCAATGCAAAGTTTTTACAAAATGAATCTCGTTCACTTTTACAATTTAACGCCTCGGAAATTTTTTCTTTTTGTTATTATTATTTGTGAATCTCTGAAAAATCTGCTCGAGATTTTCAAGAATCAATATTAAAACAGTTTTTAGGAAAATTTTGTCCACTTCTACAATTTCACGTCTGAGAATATTTTTTATTATTATTATTTTTAAACTTTGGAAAATCTGCTCGAGATTTTCAAGAATCAATAATAAAACAGAGTTTTTAGAAAATGAATTTCATAAAATATAAAAGTAATGAGAAGAGCATCGAGCTGAACTTTGATAACATTAATGAGTCGTAACGCAATCCCAACCTGAATTCGGAGCACTTTAATTAGGAAAAGATGAGCCAGGAGCGTATTCTACTCTCCTGCTTTTTTTCGTTCTTCATTCGGTCGATGAACATGGAAGGAACGAAAAAAATGAGGAAACTTGAAAATCGATTTACGAACGAGATAAGCAATTTTTCGAAATTATAAAATGTTGTGAGTAACCACGAAAAGCTGCGATAATCTTTTACGATCTTCTGATACACATCGTCTGCGAAACTTCAACTGCGCAGAATCGTCGACGTTAATCAGTGATAACAGAGCCAGGCAGGTGTATAAATAAAAATGAGTAAAAGAAAAAAAAAACCTCATTTCGAAATCTTATTTCAATAAATGAGAAAAAATTGTAAATGGAGCAAACAATTTTTCATCTGAAAGGATAAAAATCCTTTCCAATAAAAATTGTTAATATACATTGAATATTGTAAATTAAAATAATAAATAATAGTTCAAATTAATTAAAAATTAAAAAATATTTATTAATTTGAACAATAATTCAAGTAGGGACATTTTTTGTCGAGTCATTAAATAAAAATGAAATAACGTGAAAGTAAAAAATTGATTAAGAGTGTGAAAAAAATGCGAAGCAACGCTCAAATCGAAATAGAAAGTGGCTTCACTTTGAGAATAGAGAGTGCGGCGTGTGGACGTTCGAGGTCTGTTTCTCTGATGGTTGCTCTCAAAGGGCCTTGGATGGAATGCGCGAACGTTCTCGCGTTTCGGAGTGAGGGAACGAAACCCGGAGAGAGAGAAGGGGAGTTAAAGGAAATTACTGAATACTCGAACGTACGCGGTTTATAAATAAATTCGGGTACGCGTGTCCGCTCGATTTTAAACTCGTCTCGCTTATGGAACGATCTAGAAATAGATTCATGCAAAATCGAGCCAATATATTCGGTCGTTTTTTTTCAGAATTATCAAAAATGAAGAAAAAACAATTGGAACAAAGAAAAAAAAATTCGGTTTTTATTTCCTCTGCGCAATTTTTCAGTTCTTTAGCCGTTTACTTTAACGATGCGATAACAAATTCGTATCCAGTCGACAGCACACTTCCAAAATCTCATTTACTCAAATTTTTTTTTTCACGAAATTTCATTCACTTTGGTGCATGAAAAAAAAACGTGGTAATTGAAAAATCTGCAATTTATGTTCCTTCGCAGTTATTCTCGGTTGGAAACGCTTTCGGCAACTTTGTCACCGCGAGCGCATCGATCAGTCGATAATTATTTCGGCATGAGGAAGGAAAAAATTATCACGAATCGTAATTACTGGAAGAAATTTCACCTCGACACCTTTTTCTTTATTTTTTGTCCCATTCACTAGAGTTTCAACATAAATTTTAGAAAAGCAAAAAATAGCATAAAATTGTTTTGGCTTTTAATCTTCTTGTTCTTCAATTTTTCCCGGTATATGATTAAAATCTCTAAAATCTTGTGTGTCATACTTATGAAAAGGTGTTGCTGCCGCGTTTGTTTTCGAGTCAAGCCGAGCATCGTTAACGCAAACGATATTATGTTGACAACGAAGACAGAACCGCACACGTGCCGAGGAAAAAAAAACGCTGTTCACGGCACTTATTTTATTTCGCGAGCGTTCTACAATCGAAAGCCAGAACGGAATTGCTCGAACGATAAAGGCAAACCGTGAAATTCGTCAGATTTCGACTTGTTGAAAATGGACTCGAGCGAGCAGCGATATCGACGCTTCCGAGACAATTCTTATCGCATTGTTCTCTATCTCATCTTTACCGGTGTTTATCGGTGCAACAAAGAATACACGATAATTTGCTAAATTTATTGTCTGACGAGCGAAAATAAAAATGAACGTCGATTTTTTCGTATTAACACAAACTTTTGATATTTTTGTACATTATTTAATATATAATATATTAAATAATATAAAATATATTATATGATATATATTATTATATTATACGTATGATATAATATTTATTACATATAATTGATATAATATATGCTCCAATATATTATTATATATTATATAAATTATATTCAATAATATTATATAATATACATATAATATAATAATATATATTATATGATATAATGTATAATATTAATTAATTAATATTTGCCAAATATATTTTTTGTCTATTTGTAAAAAAAAGAGGAAAACCAATTTCGGAGCAGAAATACTCGTGCACACTGCTCGCACATAATACGCGTGTTCAGGTATCCTTGGATGAGGTTTCGCTCCTTTTTCTTCATATTCTTCTTCTCATTCCGCTTGTTCTTTCCGCGGTAAGATTCCGGAGGGGAAAGAATTCCCGTGGATCGTCGCACTTGTTCTCGCGCGCGAGTTCTCTCCTCTCTCATCGTTGAGTGAAAAATAAGAAGGGTGGGGAGGACACGCTCCGAGGGACTTGATTTCATGTGGGACGCGATACCGTACAACTGGGCCCCGTTATGATTCTTGCATCCGACTCGAAACATCCATATCGTCGCGGATTTTTTAAATCTCGATCCCATTCTTTAAGACATTGAGACAAAAAGTTATGCTAATTTCAATCATTTATTTAATCGCTTCTCGACTATATAGATACATAGTAATTACTCATCTCATTCGAATATAAACGTATAATTGAGAATTTTTCAAAATAAAACAAAAAACTGTACAAAATGGACAAATATAATTTGATCTGCGGAAGTGACGATATTACTAAAATAATGCATCGTAATTCGCATTTTTCAGCATCTTTTAATTAATTTTCAAATTATTCTCGAATTCAAAATTCATTTGTGAAACGCGTATGACGAGTGACTGTTACGTCGTGCATTCGAGGCTCGAGCCTGATTTGCCTGTGTGTGCGCTTGGCCCTCGTTAAATAGGCCGTGACCATTCGCGCGACTTTCTCTCACATCATAGGCTCGATCGCGGCAACCTCAACGATGAACGCCAAGGCGCACGAGACCGGATAAAAGTATAACGGGCTATCAGAATTATTGCGTCAGAGCCAGGACTTTAAAAAAATTGATTAATTTACAATTTGGCCATTCTTCTTCCTTCTCGTTCCTCCCCTTTTTATCACGTTTTATTGCACTCATATTGAGAATTTGAAAAATCAATATTTAATTTTATTTTTTATATTGCGTGAATTTTTTTTCAACAAATAAACAAAAATAAAATGGTAAAGATCGCACGAAAAGAGTGTTTAAAAGTAGAACGATATCGTTCGTACAGCTGGAAACTTTTTATCGTCCGGAAAATTCAGGAAATCTTATCGCGTCGGGGAAAGAAAAACAGATCGCCGGAGGTTGTTCAATTTTCCCAATGAATTCGTAATTTGTATTCGTACGTGTCCGAGCCAGTGTTTCAGTACACAAATCGCTTTTCTATACACTTTTATTTCGCGCGAACTAGTCACGTGACCCACTTTTCGAGTCTGAAGCACACACGAGGACATTATATAAAATAGCGCTCGCTCGATCCTCTTATCGCGAGACTCACACTCGACGTGTATTGCAGCTCGGAAATTTAGACTTTACCGACGAGGAACCGAGTTTTGAGAAAATTAACGTGGAAAAGGGAGCAGAAAGTGGAATGCGCTATCCGCGGAACATTCAGTGATAAATGTTATTTTTATTCTAAACGATTTTGTCTAATTCGGCAGAAAATTTAACTCCAAAATAAACGCATTTGGGATTTTTTACCTCAAAATCATAAAAATTTTCATTGACACCTGATGCGTATGATTTAAGAGTGAAGCTGGACTATACGTATAGAATTTAAGGTGATATTAAAGTCCTGTGAGTGCAAGAGAGACAAATCCAAAATAAATTCACTTTTTTTTTAAATCCGGGATATTTTGGAAAAAATCGAAGGAGAGTAAGGTCTAACTTTTTTTTCGCCCAAAATTTCTTATTTAACAGAGAAATACGTGCAGCGCGCTGAAAAAAAGAAATTGTCGAATGAACAAAATTTTTTTCAATTTAACTAAATTTAGTCAATAAATCAATTAGTTAAATTAAACAAATTTTTTTTCATTCAACAATCTCTTTTTCTCAATGCAGGATTTTTACCGATCGAATCACTCAAACATCACGTTAGGGGTTAATAATTTCGCACCTACACAAAAAATAGAATGAAAATTCTTGATACGACGAAAATCCAGTCTGCAAATAATAAATGAACGAAATCATTCATGTGTGAATCCGAAGAACGCAAAAGTACGTTGGATGCGGCAGTCTTTTAAAATATCTAAAATGGCGCATATACGCGAGTGTGTATATGGTACACGTGAAACTTCGGTGTGAGGGGAATGCGCTCGAGCTGGTAGTTGTGTTTATCGAGTCGTCAGGTTGGAAACGGTCAGCGATCGCATCGCGGGAGTGCATGGACTGCAGGCTCTTGCGGATGTACGCAGGTGCAAGCCTAGCGGGACGCGAGGGGAGGAGGACGAGAGCGCGCTGTAAGAAATAGGGGAGGGAAGGGAGTACGGCGGGAGGGGCGGAGGGGAGAGAGAAGAGCGCACCGAGCGCACGCGCACGTGCTCAGAAGCGGGACACGTGTGTCCGTGCGCGCTCGTGTCGGAGTGTGTGCGAGGCTGAACAGAGACGGAGAAGAGTTACCGAGTGGCTTGGCAGCCACGATTTTCCTCCTCCTATTTCCTCTTTTTCCTCTTTCACTCTCCCGTTCGTTCCCATGCATAATATATATATCTACCGCAACGATCCGTTTGGACCGTAGTAAAAGATCAAAAAAAAGAGAGAGAGAGAGAAAAAAAAGCACGAGGAAAAGGGAGAAGAGAACTTCTGCTCTCGAGGATATTAACCCCTACTTTTTCCTTTCTTTCCTTTCCTTTCTTTTCCTTTCTCCCTCACCGAACGTGTTTTATTCACTTTCGAACATTTTTTCGATTTTTTGAATGGGATATTGCTCGTGGGAGGATTTTTCATTTTGAGAAAAAAAAAGGAAGTTGTTTGCAGTATACGAGAAAATAAAGAATTTTGATAAGTTCGTGATAATTTGAAAAAAATAAAATATAGAGAATATTTTGTATAACTCTGTGTTTGACCGTTTATTATACATTTTATTCATTATATACGTGAGGAAAAAAGTGTTTGGAGGCTCGGTTCACTTTCTCTGCTCGCGTTTTGCCTCTCACCTGCGGCCGCGCGTCTCGCCTCGCGGTGATTTTTTTCCACGAAATCGCGTTCGCGAGATTGAAAAAAAAAAGCGGAGCGCGGAAAGAGCGAGAGGAATGTCTCAACGTTTTGCGGAATATTCATCGCGACGACCTCGGGAATGAATTATTTAGCCGACGAGCAGCCCAGCCGCGTAATAACGCGGGTCAGAGTTCGAATTTTAGCGATACGAGCCGACGCCGTTCAACACTTTCTTAAATTAATATTTTTTTTTTTGAGGAAAAAATTCATCACCGACACGATATTCGAATCCATTCATGCATCGAGGATAAAATATACTGAAAATCTAAATTTTTGCGCGTCGATTTTAATAGCTAAGCGATATAAGGAAAATCATCGAAGATGAGAGAACAAAGTCCAAGTGCGACTAATAAAATATGCGAAATTAAGAAGACTCGCGGTGACGATCGGAAAGCGGGAAAAGCCCCACGGATGCGAGAGATAAAAGAGATTGAGGCAGGTAAGGATCGCAGTATCATTTTTTTCCACAGTCACTTTGAGCAAATTAAAAAGTTTTGTCATTTGTTCGACACGCTTTTTTTAATTTTTAAAAAAGCATCCGAGAGATCCGATGCTATTGAACCTCGACACTTTGACGCGCCGTCGATGCATCGACGAGGGAACCTTTTTTCCGATCCGGGACTCTCTCGTTCTTTTACTTTTTACAAGCATCAGAAGCTTGTTTTCGACAAACAACGTATCTCAACGCCTCAAAACGATTCGAAAAATAAGAGAGGAATCGTGATTACGATCGAGCGAGGCTCGACCTTGAGATAATGAAAATATTGACACATTCTTTTTCTGGATTTTCATATACGCTTGCTTCGGAGTAAACATCCAGCTGAAAGAGATTACGAACGACGGGTGAGCGGAACTGCTTGAATTTCTTTATGATTTACGAATATTAATTCGAAATATCGTCATATAATTAAAATTTAATAATATTATATATATAATATAATATATAATATAATATATAATATAATATATAATATAATATATAATATAATATAATATATAATATAATATATAGTATAATATAATAATATTACACAATTAAGATTAAATTATTTGATTTTAAATCATAACAAATTTTTAAATATTGAAAATTTTAACAAAATTTTTGGAGTATCCCCCCCACATATCAAATTAGAAGCGCGATGACTAAAAGCGATATCGATATAAAGCATATTTGGAAAATTGAAAAAATTAAGCTGGAGGGGGAGGAGGAAGAAATGCGAGTGAGCGAGAAAGCGAGAGATCCGTAAAACCTACTTTGTTGGCGTGGCCCGCGCGAGCCATAAAGCCACATCAATACACGGCAATCACGCTAAGAGCAGATGTTATCCCCACTTGGGTCGCTCTCGGCGAGGCGCCGAGAACGGGAAGGAGAAAGAGAGGAAATTCTTCTCTCTTATACGAACACAGAGGCGAACTTGTACAAACACACGAGTAATGTTTTTCCCCTCGCTCTTTCACGCAGTATCTCCGATTTTGCTATATATATAGATCGTCGTATACGCGTATATTATACGTATATACGCTTATACCTTATACCCTTTTTTTTACGCGTATATTTTGCGATCCGCCGCTCTTTCCGAAGACCCGTGGGCGATCTCCTGTGGATCGAAGATCGCGTGTCTCGCCGCGGATAACCGAGAACGAGATAAGCTTTCCCTTCGTTCCCCTTTTTTTCTATCTATATCAGTTACAACGAAATTATCAAAATTAATACACTCTCTGTTACTTTCCACGCATTTTCATTTCCGATCAACGCTGGCGCTCTTGAATTACATCGAACGAAGCTTCATTATTTTTATATTAAAATTCAATGGAACGGATCATCGTTAAAATTTGAGTTAAATGGATTTTCATTTGCGTTCGAATGTCCATTTGTTAAAATCCATCAAAAGTGACGATCAATTGTTTCAGATAAATATCATATAATGAGGAAAAAATTTGAAAAGTTGATTCAGAGAATGATGAGAAGAAAAAACCACGAGAATTTTTCCACAGATTTTCCATCCGGATCTCGAAAATTTGCATAAAATATTTACGTAACGGGTTGTCGTGTAAAAATCGAAAAATGTTTGTCGTTAACGCCACGCATATACCAGAGAGAAACAGGTGAGAGGATGAAGTGTGGTATAGAATAAAAAGACGTTGTTTTCCGTACAGGGGAAGGCGAAAGGAGAGCTCGGTCTCTCGGCGTCGGTGCTGTCGGCACTCTACTGGGATATATATTTTAATCTTCCGTCTCGCTCTGGCAAGTATAACCACCCTTTTTTTACCCGCATACATATATCGACGCTCTCTTCGGCGAGCTTTCGTTCCTCATCATCATCGGCCGAGTCTCATCTCGTTGATATTCACATTGGGAAAGATTTTCTTTTCTACTGAATAAAATCTCATTTTTTTTAAAAGAATGCGTATCTTCTATTAATAGCACTTGTTTACATTTTAAATAATTATTCACCTTATAATTATAGATTTTCACAATTATATATACAATATATATCATATAATATAATGTATATCAAAATCTATAATATAATATATATTTATCTATAATTATAGATTGTCGCGATTGTATATAATATGTAATATAATATATTATATGATATATAATATATATTAAAATCTATAATATAACATTATAATGATATACATTATATAATTATATCTCGATTTTTCTATGAAAATCTTGGTTTTTGAATGAATAATAAGGATAAAACGATATATTGTTTTTTCTCAAAACTCGAATGAGATGGAGTTTAGCCAATACGGAATTGAATCGACGTGTACGCTAGGTGCATAAAAGGCTCCCAGATATTCTCTACCGCATGGGCCGCGCGCACCTACATTTTCCTTCGCACATGCACGAACTCTCCCGCGGTTGTTCGATACTCCGGCTTATTGCGGTCCTCTCGACTCGTTCCGCTTCACAGAGATTTCACTCAGCTATTTTCACTTTGATATACACCAAAAGTCCTCGTAACCCGGAAAAGGAGAAAAGAATAATTTTGGGAGCCTCTTGAAATATTCGTCGCATCGTGAAAGATTGATTAATCAATTCGGAAAATCCAGTTTCGTTTCATTTGGTATTGCACACTATTTCCTATATTTACCATTGATGAAGAAAAGGGAAATAGCCACGTAAAATGCGATTTTCTTCTTTATCCCCGCAGTTATAAAATGAGCCGGGGAGGATGCGTTTCGGTTAATCTCTGGGTGCATTAACCCGTATATCCTCGCGCGGTTCTTTCTCACGCGAACACCGGGACGAGAAGCCGCGTGGATGTACAATATACGTATATTTACTATGTTATACGTCGGTATATATAATCGACACTGGTATGTCCGAGCGTTCATATTGTATATATGACTCTTCGTTGAGAAAAAAAGGGACAGTGAGATATGGGGGGGGGGGGGGGGGGGG
>JAPYYX010000985.1:0-33609 GCA_030522605.1 Cremastinae sp. B BG-2022a
AATGAAGCGCGCTACAAATCAGAGCGGCCACAAAAGTCGCTATTTCGGGAGTAAAATGCGGCCAGAAAGAACGTACTTTCGACTAGGAGATCAAGAAAAGTCTTTTTTAATGATACATTTTTATACATTTTTTCTGTATTTTTTTCAAAAAGTTGTGAATTTTTTAAGTGCCAATTTTTCTAAGTTTAATTTTATCGTATAAAAATTTTTGGTTGGAATATAACTATTTTTATTAATATTTGACACCTCAATACGATTATTCCATAAAACGCAATGCCAAATTGCATGAAGTTCGAATTCTGCAGCTCTGGGAAGATTCAGCAAATCATTTTAAAATTCGACTCATTTCCATAAAATCGACTGAGACATTTTCCATGAACGGACAAATCTTATCAAAACTTTTACAACAAAAAAAATTTCGTAATCTGATTGAAATTCGTATAGAAATTGAAAAATTCTATCTCCATCAAATGAACCGAGTTTCAATATTTATTTCTTATCTTCATCAAAAGAACGAACTCGCTTAAAAAATATACCCATAAAGATAAAAAAAAGATAAATTACCTGAAACGCTCGATCGGGTATACAAGTTTTGCAAAAAGCAGCGACAATGTTGACGCAAAAAAAAGGTACCCAGCATATGAGAAAAACGCCCATAATGACACCAACGGTGATGGCGGCTTTGTGATCGGATACATGATAGGGGCTGGTCGGCTTGGCTTTGGCAGGTGGCTTGGGCTTTGGTGGAGCCGTTGAGAGTTTGTTTCTCGTGCTCTTCGCTCGAAAACTCTTCCCGATCGAAGAAGGATCCGGCAATTTCGTCACTGCCCTTATACTCTTAACGTGCTTCTGCGCGTAACAGTAGAGTCTGCTGTAAATACTGACCATCACGATGCACGGCACATAGAATGATATGCACGAAGATACGATCGCGTACGTCGGTGTCAGGTCCAGCGCGCAAGTCGGATTTTCCTGTAAATTTTATACATTGTCCATTTTTCGAGCTCAACATTTTCAAACTTTGCAACAAAGTATTAAATTTCGCTGTATATGAGGACAAAGTTAAATCTCTCGTGTACGTATTTAATAAATTTTAGTTGTTTACGTTTTTTTATAAAGCAAATGAATTCAAAGTATGAATTGAAAGTATTTCTACCGTGACGGATAAATTCAAGAACTCCTTGAACGTATCAGTTGAAGAATACATAAAAAAAAAAAAATTGAATCGATTTCTACAAACATTGTTTGAATTTTTTTTAGCATCATAGAAATATATGTCAAATTTGTACAAATTTACTGATTTAGAAATCGAAAAGTTTACTGTCTAAAATTGGGATTTTTGACATGGGACTAATGAAAGATTACAAAAACACTTTCTATAATAATTATCGCGATTTTCAAATAATGATGACTTCGATTTTTCCATGAATTTTCCATTCTCATTTCTTAAATTTGTACAAACCTTTTTAATACGATGCTCAGAAAAGCTTTTACAAATGATCAAGAAACTCTTTCTTTAAAAGAAATATTAATTAATGATTTTATATACATTTTGCACGGTAGTCAAGCTTTTGATAATTACTGTCAAGCAACTCGTACCGGTTCATTTATTAATACTTCAAAAAATTGCCAGATACAATTTTCTTTAGATGCGGGTGAAAACGTTTTTCTACATTACAGTTCACTTTGAACTGAAAGTAATTGAAGCCTTGGGTGCAAATTACCTTCCAGCTCAAAGGCAGAACATATTTTTCATCAACATATTAATTGTTTTCTGCTTTGTATATGTATACATGAGAAATGAACGAATGTTTTTTTATTGTTATTATGCCATGAATCGGAATCCTTGGGCAAAAACGAAAGAGAGAGAGAGAGAGAAAGGGGTTGATTGATCCTCTATTTTAATTATATCTTGGCTCGATTGCCATATACCAATTAAGAAAATTTATATATAAACTCCATAAAAAACATATTTAATAAAAACAAACATAAATAAAATAAAACAAAGAAATAGAGAGCACAAGAGTATTACCTGAATGCCCTCGGTATGGATAATGGGTTCATCAGGTCGATGAAGGCCGAGGCTGATTGGTACGAAGGAGATGAGGCCAGCCAGCAGCCAGACTGTCGCGATACTGGCCACAGCCACTCGACGGGTCACCCATCGACCGTACCTGATTAATAATTTTATAAAAATCGAGGACAGCCGAAATGCGTTAAAAACAAGATAAACTGACAGAAATAAAAAAAAATAGGAAAAAAAATTGAGAAGATGATACGATGAGAATATGACATTAATATGGGACCTCATGAATAAATGAAGGTAAGATGAAAGCTTATTACGTGTATGTAACATAATCGCACACGTCAGGGAAGAAATAGTATTTTGCAGGTAGAGAGGAAAATAGCGGTCGAAATAGAGAGAAAGTGGTAGAGGAATAATGGGGTCGAGCGGGTAGCAAAGCTTCGAGCTTACAGCATAAATAAAACGATGGATAAAATAGTCGTCTCGCAGACGTAGGAAAAAAGAAACGAAATAACAAGCGGATGAAGGAAGGTAAAGAAATGCGGGAGAAGGAATAAGTTTGTCAAAACATTGGATTGGGAATAAGAGGAGTTGAGGATAAAGAGATACGATTATTATTTTTTGGGTGGTCAGGAAAACAAATATTAGCGTGGGAATAAAAAAAAGTTAGGGGTGTCTGGTGATGATAAAAAGAAGAATGAAGAGAGAGAGAGAGAGAGGAATAAAAAGAGAGAGAGAAAGAGAGATATAAATGTAGTATGTACCTAAGAGGGTCCTTGATGTGTATGTAGCGATCGAGGGAGATGGCGCAAAGATTGAGTATAGAGGCAGTGCTGCACATAACGTCGAACGCGACCCACGTGTCGCAAAAACGGGGCCCGAATGGCCAGTAGCCGAGGAGATCGTTGACACCGGCGAAAGTCATGACGAGACAGCCGACAAATAGGTCGGCTATTGCCAGCGAGGCCAGGAAAAGATTCCCGATACGTCGTAGACCGCGATCCGTATAAATTGCCACGCATACCAGCACGTTACCCGCCACCGACAGGAATATCAGCACGAACAGCAAAAAACCTGCCAAATATATCAAAATTCTCTCTTTCTTTCTTCCTTTCTTCTTCGCCTTTAAAACATAACTCTTTCAACCCTGTCCATGCTTTTCCCTTTTATTCTCATTTCACTGTACACGCATTTCACCTCCTCGGCGTAACACACATCAAATTGTGACATTGAAAGAAAAATCTATCAAGAACGCAATAGCGAGGGATTGAACGAATGAAATCATAGCAACAGAAATATTGATGATTGAATGGAAGCAGACGAGGCGTCTATCCGAGCGAGAAATAGAGAGAATGAATGATCAATTTGGTATGCCATGTTTCGCAGTCCTAGGCAAAAAGAATACGAAATAGAACGTAATACAATATACAAAGATCACAGAATTGATACTGTATATCATGCGCAAAATATAATATATTCTTCATGCATGACAGCAAAAAACACAAGCATCGAATGAATATAATGAATTTCGAGGGTGATGAAATGGATGTACTCCGAAAAATCCATGCAAAGTTATTAGTAAAGAAATGCATTCGACAGTCGTGGACCCGTGGTCGACGTTGAATTCTGGCGATCTCACAACTGCTCAACTTGTGAGATCGCCAGAACTCAAACGTTGGGCACGTCCAATATTTGGATGGGTGACCGCTTAACTCGCATGGCCGATGGGTTTTTTTCAGAGTTTTTAGAGGTTCGTTAACTGCGAAAAACCCGGAAAAGACATGATCAACTGCATCAGCACGAATTTTCTCCAAAGTTTTCTCGTGGCCATGTGCGAATGCGATACAGGGTAAGGCGTAAGTTGGCTGCGGACGTAATGTAACGGAATCAAAAGTGAAATACGGTGTGATGAAATTAAATAATGTGGAATAAATGGAAGGATATGCATGATATACTCCAATTCATAGTAGGAAAATGATCAGAAAATAAGAGTTTACAGGACGATAACGAGACCAACCAACGATCGGGCAAAATGCTCAGATCGACAATCCAATAGTAGCGTGCGAAGACATTACTTAAAGGTCAAGATCAAACGACAAGACATCAAATTAGAGGAAAAAATGCCAAAAATAAACCGCTGTCAATGAATAGGTAGTTGGAGGGCCGATCTTCTGAGTGCCGGAATGAAAGTTGGTGGATAGACCCAGCCAAAAGCGATAGAAAGAGAGAGATAGAAACAGAATGAGAGAATAAGAGGCAAAGAAAGGAAGTAAATTATACGGAGAGTCTACCGGAGCAAATTAAATCGAATTGGAAAGGTCGATTTATAATTCGATAATCGATTTGTATATTCGAGTGAATTGGTGTTCAGTACGTAGGGACGAGCAGCCGGGCAAGAACGAGAGCTCTGCACTATTTGGAATAGGTAAATATAGAGCCAGGAGAAAAATCCAATCTTTGCTACAGATGTCCGAAAGAGAAATTGCTTCGCCGTGTCGAGCCGGAGAGAAAATTAATTTCGAAAACAAATCAGCGAGGATAGAGCCAAGTTCGGAATTGTACTATTATTAAAAGAAATTATTAAAACGTGTTATTAGTGGAAAATACACAGATTATTTTAAATACAATATAACCTCGATATCTGAGTAAGCACGAAATTAGAATCTCATAATGAAAAGTGCATCAATTTTCATCGGGATATCGGTCGTAGTGATAATAATAGTGGCATCAACAGCAATAATAACAACAACGACAAAAAACAAGGACAATAATAGTAATAAGAATGATATTAATATGCGAAAAGCCCACCAACGAGAAGCAGCGAAAGCAGCGAGAAGGCGCCTTCCGGACGATCCTCTTCACCCTCTGTCAGATTACTCTGCAATCAAATGTAAAAAGCGTAAAGCACACTACTTTTCTCTTACTCCTTTCCGCCTACGTTCTTTTTTCTCCCGCTGTTTCCTCTCATCCGCGCTACTTTTATAGTCCGCGTGTGAATATTTTTGTTCTATCATTTTTTTTTTTTTTTTTCGTATTTGTCAGGGCAATATAAAACGAGCTGTGAAAACAACGATAAAGCTGCGGGGAAACGAGAGTGAAAGAAGAAAAATAGAACAGGAGGAACGAAAATGATGAAGGATGACGGCCAGCGAATCTCCCACGCGTTAGATCGCTGTCAGCCACGTCTTTTTTTTCTCTCCTTCCGGATTCACTACCGATGAATCGTGCGTGCTCGCGTCCGGGATTACGTATATAGATTATTTTATTTCCACGCGAATAAAAACAGAGCGGGAAATATCACGTCGCGAGACATATCGCGTGTGCTGCAGCGGGGACGTTTTTTTTTTCTCCACTCGTATACTTTCGAAAAAATGAGACGTTCGAATATTCCTCTTTGCTCTAGAATTATTATTATTTATTTCGATATGAATTATTTATAAGAAAAATTATTTATTTATTCTCAATACGTTCACGCATATATTTCTGAACCATGATCGATCGATCTTTATTTAATAAGAATACGGTTTATGGTTAATAATCGCTTACTGTGCTGTAGAAGAATCGAATCTTCGTACGGTATCGGAACATCGGTAATATTGATAAGGCGATTTATTCCGTACGAGAAGTGAGGATACGGAAATCGATACTGGATTTTCGATTTTCAATTTTGGAAAATTCCACCGAGTTACACAGTAAACATACGCACAGGCCCCGTAGCATCATTGCTCTTTAATTCATTTACGTTATATATACACGTATTTGTATTTGTATGTAATAATATACGTATAGGAGAGATTATGATAGAGAGGAAGGAATATAAGGCAGTTGATGGATAGCTCGTGTAGATGATGGGCAATGATTATTCGCAATATACCGCGATATAGTGTTGCTCGCTCGCTTATTTCGTACTACGTGCGAGCTTTGTTCTCTCCCTTGCTGGCTGGCTGGCTGGCTGGCTCACGCGCGATCGATCATCATTTGCTTCTTCGATAGTGTACAACACGCCTAGCCAGGGAACAGACACAGATATTTCACACACACGGACACACGAAGAGCGACGCTACATCCTCCTTTTCCTCGCCCCCTTCTTTACCTTTTTACCCTTTCTCTCTCCCTTCTCCGATTAATTTATACGCTCCGACGATTCAATGAATCGCGTCGAGCTTTGCCTGCCTCCTTTCTCCTCATCCTCGATCTCTCTCTCTCTCTCTCCCTCTCACTGTCTTTCCATCTCTCTATTTATCTGTCTATCTATCTATCTATGTGTCTATCTTTCTCTCTCCTCCTCGCTGTATCTTCGTATATTTATTATTTTATCGCGCCGATGATGTTGATCATGATCACGATGACGGCGATGACGAGAATGGCGTAAAATCAAGCCTCGTACGCTGAATATATCGATTCTCCTCGCCTATCCCCTCTCTCTCTCTCTTTTTTCCATGCACAGTCCAATAGCTGCCTCTTTTTCTGCTTATTCACAATTAGCTTTTTTAACGATTTTCTATACTCGCGCCGGCAGGCGTGTGACTCTCCGCTTGGAATTTCGTGACACAGTAACCGCGACGTTGGCCCTTCTTGTCGTTAAAAGATTAAATAAGGAAATAATTTATACAATCAGGGAGGGATGTAACCGCGTTCGCTCTTTTTCTCATGGTTGAACACAATTAACTTTTTTAATACGATCCTATCGCGGCGGTCTCTTAGATATAAGTTTTCCGGATATTATTTGACCGACGCGTGACAATATTTTCGTTCTAAATATACGTACAATTATTAATTCTGTTTTCCACGTTTACTCGGAATTCTTTGAATCATGAGATATGTGTACAGAAAGTCGTGCTCGATGAGTGTTATGAGAGTATTAATCGTGGATGGATGTCTGTCTCAAGTTTAGATAAGAATAGTTTAATTTTTATATTGTTGATTAGTGAAACGATGAATTATACGTATTATTTTTTTTGAGGACGTTTAAAGAGTAATATTTTTTAATTCCGAGGTTTTTTTGTTAAATTTAAGGGTGCATTGAAAGATTGAGTTTGCTCACAAAACTTTTTTTTAGAAAGTTTCTTCGAATGGTGTTATCTCATATCGAATAAAAACTTTGGTAAAACTTTAAGCGGCTTTACGACGGGGAGATAATAACATTCGATTCTGATTCAATTAGGATCTACTTTTAGAATAGGAATTAAAATTACAAAAGTTCACATTGTCAACAATATCATGATCTCAAATATTTCAACTTTTTACTAATGTTACTGAAACCTTATGAAATGAAAATTTTGATAAAACATTCAAGAGGTTTTTTGACATCCAAATTACAATATTCATTCTGTTCAATTGAATTAGGAACTATTTTCAGAATGTGAATTATTATTAAAAAAGTTAAGATTTTTTGAACAACATCAGTTTTGATACATGACGAGACTTTTGTACGAAATCAATGTTCAAAATTTTATAAGAATCTAAAAAAATGTTTCGTGATCATTTTATCTCTACGCAGGAACATATTTTACAATGTGACCATCTCGTGAGAACTATTTTGAAGTAAAAGTCACGCAACAGCCATACTTTCGAATTAGTTCATTGCTATACCTATGAAATGGAGTCTAATAGCTGAGTGTCTCAAAAAAACTTTTCATCAAAGCCAATACAAGCCAATACAAAATTGTTCATTCTGACTGTACCAATTAACCCCTTAAAAAAGTAAAACCAACAGGTTCTCAATTACAGCGATAGGCGTGCGATGACTAATATTCCAACTTTGACCATAAATATGTCCGACAGTCAACGGTCTACTTTCTTAAAATTCGATATATACTGGCTATTGAATGTCATTGTTCTGTCAACATTATGTACTAAGTATGCGTGAAAAGAAATTCAAAGATAAGAATTTATGATACAACTACTTCAGTGATTTTCTAGACTCGTGTCCGCGAGCTTATTCCCCTCAGTTATTTCGTGATATAAAATAGCCATATCAAAGTTGGTCTCTCTTTAAAGCGGTCAAATAAATAAATGATGTAATCAAGGGAGGGTGTAACGACAAGAGGCAAGTCCGAATTATTTTTGAATGTGAGAAAAGATGGTGGGTGGATCTAGAAGAGATAACGGAGAGAAATGTAGATGAAATAATTGAGAAAAGTCGCGTGCAACGATTTACCGGTGAAGGGCGAATTAACGAACGCGACAGCCAAGTTAAAAAATTTTCTACACGTAAGCTGAAGCTAAAAATAATTGAAAAAAATTTTTTTATCTATTGAGAGTCGAAATATTTATTTTTAAAATGAGAACTGTAATTGACATTTTCATGAAATATTACAAAAAGTTGTAATTTTCCACAATAAGCATCTTGATTTCTGACTGACGAAATCTTCTCAAATTGTACTGACATATTCTTACAATGATAAATTAGATTTTAAAAAAATTTTAATCTATTCAGAGTCGAAAAATTTATTTTTTAAATTACAAGTTTACTAGAAATTTTCATGAAATACTGCAAAAAATGTAATCTTCCACAATAAGCATCTTGATTTCTGACTGAAGAAATTTTCTCAAATTGTACTGACACATTCTTACGATGCTAAATTAGCTTTAAACAAAATTTTAAGAAAATCCATGTAAACCTCGCGAAAGGTCGGATCGTTCGCTGTATACGCATGACCTGAGAGAATCGCATCTAATTTATTCCTCGCTCTTCGCATATAAAAGGTGGACGGCTTAAAGCCAGCGAAAAAAAGAGTTTTCCCGAGCGCACGGGATACGCTCGATAATTGACTTACCAACTTTAACTGAATTTCAGGCTGGAGCAAGTTCAAACAAATGCTGCTCATTTGTAAAAATAAAAGAGTATATAATACCCGTTATTACACGTACACTTGTACACTGAAATAAAAATCATGATGAATAAATAAGAAGAGAAATATTCAAACACCTGACTCTGTATTTACAGCGAAAAGTATAAAACTTATATATATTTCCTCCACAGATACATCTATACAGTCCGATGCAGAATGTTTGGATCCTGCCATCCATTCTAATAATGTTTATATCTTTAAAAAAATTTATCCCTCCTACATCTGGGTTTCTTTTCAATTGTTTACGCGAGGAAAAAAAAAATGAGTGAGCAAAAAGCGAGGGGGAGAGAGATAACGAAAAAGGGAGGAAAGCAAAGAGGGTTGCTCCCGAAGGTTTTCGCTCGAAGGTGGAGAGAGTGTGAGAGCCAGAGAGCGTTCGACTGCCGCGAGAGAAAAGGAGCGTGCGCGAGTGAGGCCGGTTTCCTCCCTCTTTCTCTTTTCCTCTTTCCCTCTTTGTCGTTTCCTCTCGCTCGTGTCAAAATGAAAATGTGTGCGTTCTAAAGCGAAGAGAGCTTCTCTCTCTCTCTTTCTCTATTTTTCACACACAAACACACGTACGCTCCTAAACTAATACACGTTTCAAAATCCCTCCGTTCCTCTCTCCTTTCCTCTTCCTCGCCATAACCTGATCGATGCTCGCCTATCCAAACGGTCACTTTGTCGTTGCCCGTCGTTTGACACCGATTCCTTCGCACGCAATTTACCCCTCTCGGAACCAACACTTTCTCACTTTCTCTGTCTCTCTCGCTTCATTTTTCTCTCTCTCGTACTTTTTCTTTTTTTTTCTCATTTTGCCGACGCAACCCAACCCCCTTTTTGCTGGAGACATTTGTATAAAATAAAAATAAAGAAATGGAAGGGTAATTGTGGCTACGTTAAATAACGTCTGGCGGAGTTAATTCTCGTAGAAGGAAATGTCCACCCTCTTCTGTACAGGAATGTCTCTCCAAAGGATCGCGGGTGTCGTGCTTTCAAAAGAGGGGAAAAAAGCAAGAAAGGGACGAGATGCAAGTCCAATAGCATACACAGGCGCTCTCTAGTAAAAAATAATAAAACCATCAAATGAAAAACATATTTTTTTCCTCCTCATTATTTTTAAATTTTTTCTTCTATTCTCCCTTATCTACTGGAGGTTTGATAAATTTGTTGTTCTCAGGTGCCGAGAGCTCTCAACGTTATTGTGAAGGGAGGAGAAATTCGCTCTCCTCGTGGAGCCAATTTTTTGAATAAAATGTAGATTACGAGACAACGTTTATTGTGGAATAATAATAGGAAAAGGAGAGGAAGGCACGAGAGACGAAAGAAAGTAACAGAAAGGTACAAGAGAATAAGAAAAAGTTCGTTAGTAGGATCGCTCATTGTTATACAACGATGACTCTTATGTTGTATATATATACATAAATACATATGTGTGAACGTATATATGAGAAGAAAAGAAGAGAGAGAGAGAGAGCATGAACCCTGACGAGAGGGTTGTTGCGGGGGCGATCAACCCCTTTGGGACCCTGATCGAAAAAGATAGAAAAAGAGAGAGAGGGAAAGAGGGAGGAAGAGAAAGAGTTATAGGAGAGGGTAAGAAGAGAAGGCGAGGTTGTTGTATGGAGGAGAGGACGTCGGCCCCTGGTAGCGGCTATATCCAGCGAGGTGGTCGGACACTGACCTTCCCTCCACTCGTGCAGGCTTTTTCACCGACCCCCCGCAAATTTACACGACGCCGCCACCGCCCTCGAAACTCCTTGAGTCGCATCAACGATTTCGAAAAAAAAAAAATGATCCGGAGGGATTTCAAAATCAGCGAGAAATAATTTGATTTTATTTGAGCACTATTATTATTAGATCCCGGCGGGTAACCGTGAGCTCGGAGTAATAAGTACGTACAAAGGAGAAAGAGAGAGGGAGGGATAGGGCGAGAGAGCGAACGGAGGGAACGAAAATTGATTCTGATATTCGGTGTGAGATTCAATAAACGTTTAAGCGGGCAAGGAGCGAGCGTTTATCGCTAACGGAGAAAAAGAGGAAAATCCCAGTTGGAAAATCTCTCCCCGGCCAAGGCGGTAAAACGACTTCAAAATTACGATAGAAACATTAAATTTATGCAACATCGATAAATATATTTATGTTCGTGGGTATACGTGTGTTACAGTCGAATCCCTCGAATGGATATCGTTTTCGAACGGAATTTTACGCTTTTGCACTTTTATAGTCAACGGTTAGCCCGATGAAAAAAAATCCCAAGTCATCAAAATATTGATTGATACTTTATTTTTATTTTATTTTCAAGATCCGATAATTCATCATTAATTTGTTAATTAGTATAAAAATCGTATTTTTCACCCTCCACTCATCTCATTAATGCGATTAATTTTTTAGATAATTAGGGTTTTTTAAATCATTGGAAAAATTAATAATGGAATTGTATTTTCACTAATATTGTATAGGTGGAAATTTGAAATGTGAAATATTTTTTTTCCCTAATAGTCATTAAATCAAGGATTATGCAGATTTAAAGCCGAGTTGGCAAAAAATATATTTCTTGCTTTCGTTGAATGTGTCGAGTGTAAAATGATAAAGTTTGAAGCTATATCGAAACAAGCCCCTTCTAAAAGAAAATTTAATCAATATAAGTTTTCGCGGTTTTCTGAGATCTCATTTACAGAATTACATTGAATAGTCCCCAAGATTTTCTCCAGCAACGTTCGTAATATCATTTTATATTTTATCAGAGAATTTGTGAGTATATTGAGAAATAATATTCCCAACAATATATCAATTTCTGAGTATATAAATCCATGACACTTCATTTTTATCATCTTTATTCAAAAATTCCCAAAATTCTTCACCAAGTAATTCACAAAAAAACAGGCTTCTGTTCAAATACGAATCAGACTGAAGTACACCGTTAATTATGAAAGACGAAACCTTCTTTAATGTGCCCTAAACGATTCTAAAATATTGAAATCTACCCCTCGAAATCAGAGGTGTGTACACAGTACCGCATTAACTAACTGTTTTTACGACCATTCTCCCACACTCTCTGATCCCAAGACTAATCTCCTTTTAATCAAATTGAGTACATAAAACCCCGTCATTATGTTTTCATGCCCGATAACAAATTTTAATCCTACCAAAGTCGAGAGCTACCACCGCGGAGAAGATTTCCTTGTCAGTTCGTTCCATACATAACTTAGCCAAAACCCATGAACGTCCTTTAGGATTAAAGGTAGAAATAACGTCGTAGAGCCCACATGGGAGATTCCGGCACGTGTTTTCCCAACACCATCGAAAAAGGTAGAAGGGTGAAAGCTTTGTTCTGCCCTTGCAACGTCATAGGCGCAGCTCATTTCAAAGGGTCGACTGTACCAACGATACAAAGGCAGGAGAGAAGAAATATCGGGAGAGTGCGAAGGTGTGTGGTTAGCGAAATGCATACGAGAGGTTTGGCGCGAGGCTGCACGTAAGCGTGGGAGCGATAACAAGATTTACTTCTGTTTATTATATGTGTGTCGGTGTACATACATGAGGTTATAACCGAAGGGAGAAAGGTGTCCTTGGCTCAATATAGTACGTACATACGTATAATTGCAGCAGAGATGAGCGAAAAGCCACGAAAGTTGGCGGTATATCCCGGAAGGCGCTCGCGCGGGATGAAAAAGCTTCACGGAACTTAGCGTTTCTACTTGCACATATAGACTTCCCCGTGCAGGACGTTGTCTCTCGCGTGTTCGAGACCCCGGTGAAACGAAATTGTGGATCGGATTATCCGAGATAACACGTAACGTATAACGAACCGAGAACGATATTTAAACGTGTACACCGCACCAGCTTATACCGTACTCTCGTTTCATCCGAATCTGTTGCATGCAATAACAGATACAACGTTTAGATTTGACTCCGCTATGGCCCGGGATCAGTCGATGTTCGATGCGATGTTTATAGCAGCGATTCTCGGAGCTCGTCTCATCGTGGGAAAAAGCACACACAACATACCGAAATCTATGCGACATTCTGTTCGCGATACGAGCGCTTATTCCCGAGCTCTCTCTCTCTCTCTCTGTGCAAAAAAAAAGGTAAATAGCGCGAGGGAAGGTTATTGCACTGTAAAATTTCATGCTCTCGATCGTCAGGATGAAAAATATAGGGTGCATCACTGAAAGCACCCATTCGAAAATTCTCTTTCAGTCTCCCATCCCTTCCAAATAGGTTTTTTTTTCACGAGGCTCGCTTGTTACAAATTCAACGAGAGGTTTGTCATTTTTTCCGAGGATACGTGTATCGCGCGTACACGGCATACATTATTATTCCGTCACTCGCGAGTGTTTCCTCGTCGTAAGGGGAAAAATGTGGCGTGTATATCGCGGAGAATACCTTTTTTACCCTTGGAACTTGGAAATTTTAAATTTCCTTGGTAAAAGGGGAAACAAGTGGAGCACGTGTTCCTTCATTTTTCAATCTGACTTCCTCTTCCTCTATTTCTCTTTTCCATGTGTGTTTACGCCGAGAATAAGAGAGAGAGCGAGAGGAGGGGAATTCAGAGATTACACGTGTCTTTTCATTCAGAGTGCAAATGCACTTTCGTGCCTTATTCAGAGAGAAACGTATGCAGATTTTCGACATTTGAGGAGAGTCAAAGATTTTACATTTATAAGCGACTTTGGAGAAGAGGCTGCGATATCTGCGGCATGTAAAAGAGAAACCGACTTTGCTCTCGAGCAGCCGTGTTAAATCAAATAAACATCGAGGATGCATCAAACGTTACCTTTGATACGAAAAAGAGAGACACACTGAGAAAAGTGTTTCTGTACGTTTATAAGCCATCAGGAAAATTGAAGTACAACAAACTAAAATACTAATAAAACTTTACAACGAAAATAAGAAAAACTGAAAATAAAAATAAAGAAACATTTATTATTATTATTATTATTGTTGTTGTAATTATCACTCGGGCGATGATGTAATTTTTTTCAATTAATTCATTTCACTTTAATTTAGTAAATAATAAAACAACCGAGTTTTTCTTTGATGCTTAATTTTTCCAAGTTTCGAAGAAACCCCAAACTTTTTCTTACGATTTGCTTTTCATGATCTGATTACCGAACATGATAACGAGAATAATAATTAAAACGAAAACGACATGGTAAGCATATGAGATAGAATCTGAAAGAATGATCCCATAGCGCATCAATATATATCTTGATTAAAGAGGTGACAATTTAATCGGTGGCCAAATGAAGTCTATACGAGCCGCAATCGCATTCCCAGGAAATCACATGAGAAGAAACACTCTACCACAAATAATACATGTACATTGCGGAGTAATTAAAATTTACCACTGCACGATGCGCAAGTATCTGATAAACAGTAATAAAAGCGAATTTCATTGGACGTTGCAATTGCGTTTCGAAATTTAATGCTGGAATCTATTATTTCAATTTAAAAGAAAAAAAAGCGAAGCGTGCTTTTATAATATGTTTAATTTTAAAAAGTATGTGAAAAATAAACAGGAAAATATCGTTTAATCAAGCAACGCGTGGTTGCGTAAATTTCGAGGGTAATTTTTAAAAAATGAAATGAAATGAATGTTATTATTTAAATTTAGGAATATCGACATGATAAAGTTAAAATATGGTCTATTTTGCATGGAATTTCCCACAGTTGGTTTTTTATAATCACTTGCTCAAGTAGTTGAAAACAAAAACGATCAAACTCTCTTTCTGTTCACCCAAATTCCCGGAATTTTTCGGGAAACGGAAATTTTCCCTACTTTTTTTCAATTTTCTAAAATTTTCGATCGTGAATTTTAGAAGGCAGTTGAAGTTGTCACCTCATCGCGTACGGTTTGATTTGTGCGAACTAATTTTCGTTTTCGAGGAAAGTGTCGGTTGATTGTACGATAATTCGTTAATTTTTTCAATTTACAAGCCAAATCATGTAATTAAAATGTGAATATAAAAATCGTGATAAATTTTGAAATTAATGCAGATAATTTTCTTGTTCGAAAGAAGTGAATGCAGAATAGGCGTTAACCGTCCACACTGAGTCTTGAAGCTTTGCGCCCTCGGCATAGTGAGAATTTGTAATTAGATAACGTTTGCCCTATTACCTAATTAGCTTTTGATCTTTTCGTATTAAAAACTCGGGAAGTATTTAGTTCCAATCTTTCTTCATTATTTGATTCTCATAGTTGAAAACAACTTTAAAATTTCAAATAATTATAGATAGATTTGAACAAAGCGGTTCGCGCCTAAACTAAAAACAAAATTACAAATTTACAATTTATTGATTTGATAAAATTTTAAACTATTCAATTAAATGTGAAAAATGTGTAAAATAAGTTTTCGTTGTGCCGTATGGAAAGTGAATTTTGTCGCGATAAACAATAATGTGCGCCTGCGGATTACACTGGTAATTCCCAAACGAGTCGGTTTCGACGCAACTTGTAATACTAACAGGTAAGAACATTTAAGCCGTGGATTGTAGAAAAGGTGAGTGTAAACTTGTATTATTTAATACATATCTGATAGCAATCATAAAATTTAACGAAAATTGAAAATGAATAATGCACGTCACCTCCGTTCGAATATTAGCGATTATGAACAAACTATTTACATTTTTATTTATGCAAATAACGTTCCATTTCTCTCAATGTACATACATGAATTCATCAACCTCTATAGAGCTCTGTAAGTTTCACTCAATCCAACCTCTGTACAAGTTCTACTCAAATTTTACATGGCAAATACATTCTGTGTGATGTAATAAATGGAGTAAATCCTAGTAAGAATATTTTGCGTCTCAGAGATAGAAGAGGCGAAGAGACATTTTCATCGACACAAGGGTCGTTCATTTTGTCGACAATAAATTGTACACATATACGTGTAAATAGTAAAAAAGCAAATGAATAGGAAATAAGGATAAATATGGGCTGCGAAAGGGAAGATGCAGTTATCAAGAGGTCGTTGGATAGATTACCGATAAAACCCTCGATCGTGCGAGAGAAATAAGGAAGGAAGGAAGGAAAAAAAGGAAATAGGGCTAACACGAGGAGGGAAAAGCAGCTATCTGACCGTGCTTAACAGAAACCTTTGAGGATGTATAATAGATGTGCTTAGGAAACTAACGAGAACTCCTTTGCTGTTGAGACTGCTGGTTACATCTATTCCAACCCTCGTCGATCCCCTCTCTACATGTTAACTCTCCCGCTGTCCCATCTTGCTCTCCTCATCAGCGAGAAGACGTCCAACTGTTGCTCCCGAAGAAGGAAGCAGAAAAAGAGCTTTTGACTTTCCTTCAGAATTTCCCTTCTCTGGATTTCCTAATTTTCGAGAAAAAGAGACACACTCTCTCTCTTTTTTTCTCTCGTTATTTTCTTATCTCTCTTTTCAACTCTCAACGGAAAGCGAAATGTCTGTATCATTCGTTTCGAGTTGCAGATTTTTTACTCCCAGAGGAAATCCTGTGAGCTTGAGCTCGTTCTGATATGAGAAACAGAGTAAGGGAGGGAGGGAGAGAGAGAGAATGAAAAGCCCGAGATCGAGTTCTCTTGAGAAGTGAAACTTGGAGTAGCTCGTTCAGAGCCAAAGTTGTTTCGAATGTGTGCTGTAGGAAGATTTGAAAGCTCGAGAGACTAAACCCAGGTACAAGTGTGTACAGACAGAGAACCGGCCACATCAGACACTGACATACGAAACGGGATGTGAAAATCGAATGAAAGCAGACGCTGATATCTCCCTCCTATCTCAATTGTCGAATTTCCCAAGATTATAGTAATTTATATTTCATTGCTAATTCCATAGCGAGTATCGTGCAAATTTAATAGCAAATATTTTGTAAATAAATAAACTTGGAGGTTTAAAAAATAATTTATCTAAAAGGAATGAAATTTGAGCATGTTGAATATAACAGCTTTTTGATTCAATGAGAAGAGTGCATGAAAATGCTTTTTGAAAAAGTGGAATTTTATTTGACATGCATCAGGGTTACTCTTGAGGATTCTTTGAAAACACAAGTATTTGGAACAGAAATAAAAGAGGAATTATCTTGTCTAAAATTGTCCGATTGACGATTTCACATGGATGAAAGAGTGTGAAACACAAGAGCTTTTTCCATTCAACTTTTTGAGAGGAGTGAAAGAAAGAGAAACGAAGATAAAGGAAAGGGAGAGAGTCATGTTATTTATAGGAGGTCAAGTATGGAAGACACGCGATAAGGAAAAATAGTTGGGTATTTCTCAGGTCAGATAGATGCATGTATGTACCAGGAGCACCATGTGTTTCGAAAAGAATGATTTATGACGCAAGGGAGTCAGGCCCTCTCAACCGCCAAGCACCCCGCTCTTTTGAACCGAGCACAAATTTTCATCCCTCTCTTATGTTTTATACTATTTTTTCTTAATATATTTCGAATTCACAAAAAGCGAGGAGTGACCAAAATAATGAAGTACAAAATTTCATCCCTCTCTTATTTTTTGTACTATTTTTTCTTAATATTTCAAATTCACAAAAAGCGAGGAGTGACCAAAATAATGAAGTACAGAATTTCATCCCCCTCTCATGTTTTACACTATTTGTTCTTAATATTTCGAATGCACACAAAAGCGAGAAGTGACCAAAATAATGAAGTACAAAATTTCATTTCTCTCTTATGTTTTGTTCTACTATTTTTTCTTAATATTTCGAATGCACAAAAAGCGAGGAGTGACCAAAATAATGAAGTACAAAATTTCATCCCTCTCTTATGTTTTGTACTATTTTTTCTTAATATTTCGAATGCACAAAAAGCAAGAAGTGACCAAAATAATGAAGCACACATTTTCATTCCTCTCTCATGACTTATATTTCGAATGCACAAAAAGCAAGGAGTGACCAAAATAATGAAGCACATACTTTCATTCTTCTCTCATGTTCTATACTATTTTTCCTTAACATTTCGGATGCACAGAGAGCAAGAAGTGCCGAAAATAGTAGAGCACAAGTTTTCATTCCTCTCAAGCTATATACTATTTTTTCTTAATATTTCGAATGCACAGGAGGCAAGGAGTGACCACAATAATGATGCACAAAACTTTCATCCCTTTCTCATGTATTATTCTATTTTTCTCAATATTTCGAATGCACGGAAGACAAGGAGTGACCAAAATGATAAAGCACGATTGCAGAAGGAAAAAAACGCGCATTTGAAATTCAGTCTCGCGGTTTGTAAAACGTGGTGTGCTTCGGACATCCGCGGGAAAATGTGAATTCACGTCCCTGCTAAATTTCCCAGTTGAGTATTAAGGGATGCGATAGTAGGAGACGTGAAACGAGAGCGGAACACGAAGGGAGAGCGAGAGAGAGAAGAGTTCAATTAGCGCGTACACGTGACACACGCTTGTGGTTCGCCAGAAACCAATCAGGCTCTCCAGAAAATATAGATGCCATTATATAAGGGAATATATCGTATATCACATAACGAAACGAAGCGAAAAAATGTTACGCGATCGCTCTTTCATTATTGTTTTACGCTTATTTTCCTATTTTCGAGGATAGATTGGAGCGACGTTTTTAGGACCATGCGAAGTGATTAAAATTCTATCATGATATTCCCGAATGTATATAAAACTTATTTAGTGCGAAATTTAAAACTTATTTTATGAGTGGTTTAAAATAATGAGACTCTAAATATTTTTAAATTCATCATTACGTATCAAAAATTTATATACTCTCTCTTATGGATATAAACAAAAAACCATTATACGGTAGTTAAACTTTTTATAAGGATTTTTTAGGCTTTTTAATGATAATGATTTTTAATGATTTTCCTTCTTCGATTGTTTAAACATAATATCAGTTGGTTACATTTTTATAAAATTTTTTACTATGCTGTTAATTGATATTTTACCTGACACATAAAAGTGACAAATTCGTGGCGGAAATATAAAGTCTATACGTTTCACCGGTTTATCATGATAAAATTACTTTTGTCAGGGATTGTACGGCTCATGCATTTTTAACTTCCTGGAAACAAGAGAAGATAGAGTTTCTCACTTTCCTGATGGCTTACTTTATATTATCATCTAAAATCCCGTGCCCGCTAGCTTCCTGGCTTTTCCATTCTGTACCGACTTTTTCATACTACTATAAATTAATTCCTGGATTGTGGAGATAAGAACTTTAAAATTACTCCAAACAATACAAATTACGAATTATATAATTTTAATCGAATTTGCTGTATCATTTAACATTAAGTACTTGTCGCTTTAACATAGCGACTAAATGTTACATAATATATGGTATTATGCGTTTGATATCATTACCGCGCAGAGTTTAGAGATGATTAAAAATTAATTATCTCCAAATTCTAAACTAATAATATTAGCATTGACAATATTTATATAATTTATATAAAAGTTATAATAATAAATATTAGTTGACGTATTCATGCATCGATCGAAATTTATCAAATTCCAAAAATATGTATAATATTCTTACTTGAAACCATTTTTTTTGTCAAGAATTTTGTAGAGAAAGGCGTATGATATATTTCTCATCTGTCTTAACTGAATTTATTGGTCCACGTGTCAAATTTGACGTACAGTTATTTTGAGCAATGAAAATGATCTCAAAACAACTTTAAATGGACCGCTCATGATTTTGACAGAACTAGCGTAAACTTCTAGAACACTCGAGCGTACAAAATCTACTTTGTAAATGAGGATTCAAACGTCACGACCCTGTTTTATCATAAATTCAAATGTCACAACACGCTATACGTTAAAAGTAAAGATCACGAGAATAGGGGAAAAGAGACGAAATGAAAATTGTTGGGTATGTCAATATCAGTCATAATCGATACGTGCATTTGAGCTTCGTGTATGTGTGTATATGTATTTCGCATCACAAGTATCAAAGTTTACGAGAATGGGTCCTTGTCTGATCGCTTAATGATTTTTTACAGTTTTGCATCCTTTGAGACGAAGCGACGTTAAATCGATCCTTTATCGAGTTCACTTCCTTCCCATGATGAAAAAAAGATGAATACCGTTTTCTGATTACTTCCTCATTCTACACGAAAAAAAAATCATTGGAGCGTGAAGCCCGTTCCTTCGTGCGGAGAGCAGAAAAGAGGAGAAAAAATGCAAAATGTTGAAAGAAAGGGGAGCTAGAAGTTGGACCGAGGGCGAGGAAAAACAAAGTTTACTCAACTGTTATATTAAACAGTGTATTCAAGATCCTCAAACGCGATACAAGAGTTATATAAATATATTCTTATAATATGGTTTATCTTCCCTAAATCAGGAATGAAAAGTCCTTCAGAAATAAAGTTCACTGTACCGAGAACCGAACGGAATTTTATCGTGGAGGATATCGATACTGGATTAACGTAAAGGGAAAAGATAAATGAACGACCTCATCCTCATCGGCCATTTTTTTTGTCTTGTCAATCGCAGTTGATTTTTATTTCGACGATAACCGTTACCTGAGGTTCATTGAGTCCGTGGAGATAACCCGTCGGCGTTATTATGAGACATTGCGATATCTCTTTTTTTCATAGCGCATATGAAATTCGGTTACGGATTCGCAAAAATTAAACTGCTCATTAACTTTCAAAATTATAAATGACATGATCTGTATCAAAAAATTCGTTAAATTTTTAATCTCTCACCGAATCAATATATTCTCTGCGTTAGAAATATTTCGTATTAAATTCTTACAATTCTTGAACCGCACAATTGTATTTCAATGTCAATGTTTTTTTCCCCCATGTATATTTGTGATCCAATTGATGTCGAAAAAAATATTTGCGTTTCTCGAGAATTCTCGAGAGCGTTCCTAATAAATATCAAATAAAATAACAGCACATATCTTTGCGAGGGGAATCCGAAGGTGCTTGATCGGCGAGATTTTTGAATGGCGGATCTTCAGTGTTAGGCGCGTTGTCTGCCCCGTGACCGGATCAATTTCGTTGGAATAAATTTCCATGCGCGGCGGACAGGCAACCGGGGGAGGCAGGCTGTCGCGCGAGAGGGGAATAACACACGTGTGGATAGATTTGTCAAGTGCACATGATACCACGAACCAACACACCCGTGTACTCTTCCTTTCTACACCGACGTACACACGTACACTCATGTCCCTCTTCTCTGACGTTTCTCCGATATGCTTTTCCACGCAAACTACCCTCCATCTATCCATCCATCCGTCCATCCCCTTTTATTTTTCCTCCTCTTCTTTCTAATCCTCGATCTCGATGAAAATCAAATCGGAGACTACCACTATGTATAGTTCTTCTCCTTCTGTTTCTTCCCCAATTTATTGAACGGACTTGAAAGTTTGACGTCACTCTGATCCAAGATAGAGAATATTCGAGGCATTATCCAACGCGTCGCGATTCACCTCCTACACACGCTTTTTCCCCTTTATCGCGATCTCAACGTTCGCTCTCTTTTAGCGCTCTTATTCTCATATTTATTGCCATATAAGAGATTTACAGATTTGACGTTCCTGTATATCTAAACGATTTTCCGGAAAATTCAATCTTTTGGAAGATTTGCGAAGCTCTGTACAAT
This sequence comes from Cremastinae sp. B BG-2022a, assembly GCA_030522605.1. Taxonomy (NCBI): domain Eukaryota; kingdom Metazoa; phylum Arthropoda; class Insecta; order Hymenoptera; family Ichneumonidae; species Cremastinae sp. B BG-2022a. Next base: position 21,425 of record JAPYYX010000985.1, read on the forward strand.
TTCACCCTCTTCGTCCTCTGTGTATCTCGATTCTCTGCTTGTCGGAAATCTTATCGTGAGCTGAAATTATTTTTCACTCGTATCGTAATTTATGTGGGTACGAAAAATATTGGAGAGAATCGATCTTTGGATATTGTGGCCGACGGATCCGTGTGGAGAAGAATAAGGAGCTGCTCTTTTTTTTGTACGAGAGTCCTTTATTTCGAGGAGGAATAGTGTAGAATCGGAAAAAAGTCAAAGTCGATGAAAGCTCGATAGTGTTTGGGATAAGAATGAAAGAGAGACATCGAGAGAGAGAGAGAGAGCGAGAGAGAGGGGAGAGCCGCGCGGGACTACTCGAAGTTGTTTTCTCTTCTTGAGAAACGTGGGCGCAATTATACAATTCCCTGGCGTAAAGTAATGTATTGCGAGGCATTGTTAGGGAGATGTCGAGAAGAAAGGCGAGGAAGAAAAAAAAAGGTCGAAACGTCGGAAAGGTTTCTCAACGTGGCAAAGTTGTGTCGTTTATCGTTCTCGAGGGAGACGGTGTTTTTACTCGTTGAAAGCGTGGTGCGCCAGTACTGGTGATTGGTTTGATTTGGTTCGGCGTATAAACGACCTACACACAATCTAGCCCAAGGTTGGACATCAGTGTACTTTGAATTTTGATGCAGGACTTGATTCTTAATCGAGAATATCTTGGTCAATTTCTAATGCGACAAAAGTCCCTAAAACATAAAATAAAAAGGACATGTGGGGTGTCTGACCTCAGTATTTTCAAATAAATGCTATAAGGACACGATTAAATATTTTACCAATAAAAATTTACTAATTGTAAGAACAGAATGTATTTTCAGTTTCAGAAGTATATTTCAAATCGATATTAAACAGGACTGTTGATGAATTTCTAAATGAAATTTATTATTTAGTACCAAATACACAATTTCTTGGTCAATTTGTGATACACGAATCCACTAAAAAAGAAATAATGGACACACCATGAGGTGCATGACCTCTGTGCTTTCAAAAAAACGCTGCAACGACACCATTCAATATTTATGGTGAAAAAAATTACTGAGGATAAAATGTATTTTCAGCTTCAGCAATATATGTCGAATCGATACTAAGCTGCCATTTAAAAAAATTCTACAACATGCGAAGAAAATGACTTCATCCGTTTTCAAATCAACATTTAACATAATTGTTCTTTAACAAAATTAAAAAAAAATGGGGAAAAAAAACTTGTATCAGTTACTTGATTCGAAATCGAAAAGAATTAGGTCAATTTGTTGATGCGATAGAAGCCACTAAAAATGATATAAGGAACACTTGAAAACACATGAGGTGTCCGACCTCAGTGTTTTCAAGCAAACGATGTAATGACACCATTGAATATTTACTATGAAAAAATTACCGAGTACGAAACGTATTTTCATTTTTAGTATAGTATACACGTGAAATCGATATTTGTCATAAAACCATTGTCTAACAAAATTCTAAAAAAATGTGAGAAGGACGACTCTTGCCGATCAATCCCACACTCGTGTCAATGCTCGAACGTGGGCTTTTTCCATACTCGCGCATGAAGCAAATATCCTCGTGACCCAGTTATAACGTCCATGGAAACAAATAATCTGCTATCTCCATGGCGACGTATTCGTTAGGAAAATTTTAAACATTTTTATGAGACTCATTACAGTACAAAGTACGAATTGATCTGTCCGATGACCCATAAGCTCTTTAAATGATAACAAATCCAAAAGTCGTAAGCAAGAGTCGCATTGCCATTGATATGTATAACTGCTGGGGTATTGTTGGGCAACAAAAGCGCAGCGAGAGGGTCAAAAGTGAAGATGAGACAGCACGAATCGAATGAAAAAGGGAAACTTGCGCTTCCGGTGATCGAGCAATGACTGTTGCCATACGGAACTTTTAGCTACACAAATGTACAATATAGATTACTTTTACCGCGAAGATGGCGAAAGAGAGATTTATCATCGAACTATAGTAATCGAACGGGAAGCAATGATATATAATACTGGCACGTGTCAGGAATTAGGAACCGTCATTCTTGAACCCACTTCCATCTCTCGGTGTACGTGCTGCGGTCTTTCGATAAAAGCGATACAAACAGCATTTTTCATAGCAACAATAAATAATGATAATTAATATAGCAGACGATGTACGAGGAATTTGTTGTTCCAGCCGTAAATAATTGCATCTTAGGCATACGTTAACAAAACATGAAATAACAGGACCATGTGATTAAATCGTTTCGATTTATTTGGACGCAAAAATAATTTATCCGATCACTATAATTAAATAGAATGTGACACTTTTAGGAAAATTTCACTAGCATGACAATTAGCTACAAATTGAGACATTCGATTTTGTTGTAGTAATTTGAAAGTGCAACTATAAACGCGTTAATGATGTTAAATTTGAGGAATAATTCCACAATGATTGATGAACTAGAAATTATGACATTTAATTTTCAAACAGCGATTTTTCGTATATTACGACACTCTGCTTTATGAAGCGAAAAGGGTGCAGAAGTTTTGAACGTTTTCGCTCAAAAATGAGAACTTCCCAGTGATGAAAAATGAACTTGACGTGAAAATTTCTCTAATGATCTATTTGCATATTGGCTTTACGGTCGCCGAGCAAATGCGGTAAAAAGTGAATCAATCTCGTTAGCACATGCGAAGAGCTAACGCAAATTGATAGACACTCTGTACACAGTCATAAATTTTTCTCCTGCGATCTTTGCGTATGCAGCGTTGAACTTAAATTCTTTTCCTCCAGTAACCTGTTAAATCTCATTATTCGAGTCATTCTAACAACACAATTTTTCCAATCTTCAAAAACTTTTAAATAACAAATTAAAAAATAATAATAATAAACCGAGTTAGCAGGAGTTCGAAGAGATTTTAATCACGATTTGAACTCGTTTCGAATGAACTAATCCATCAAAGAGGAGGGATTTGAGGCACCCGATCGGTACATTCGTACGCGGATAACTGGAATTAATTTATTTAATTAGAAAAGAAAAATGCGAGAACGGAACGGGAGAAGCAGTGACCAATGGGGACCATCGATTATTCTTATGTGAAAAAAGGAAAAAATATAAAGGGAGTGGCTTTTATAATGGGTCAGAGAAATAGAATTGCATAAATATTGATATAGTAAGATACACTAATACAGTGAGATTTACAGACAGAAACAAAGTAATGTGTAAAATAGTGAATGGAGAACGAGAGAGATTAATATTGAAGAGAAAATGAAAAAGAGCGAACAATTGCAGAAAGAGAGTGGAAGGGAGTCAATTGCGAACGAGCTTCGGAAATTGAATCGTAGAGACATTTCTCACAGCCGGCGACGAAATCAAGACCAAAACAACTGCCGAAAGCTAAATCTAGTACCGATCGCCTAAATAGAGTGCGCTATTGTCCAACGACGCCTGACGTATACTTGCATCGACAGTCATTAGGAAATCCGGCGTATCCAACTGGGGAAAATCATCTACCCGAATCGAAGGAGAACGTCCAATATGCCATATACCAGACGAATTTGAATAACCCTTTCTCTATTTCAAGAACGCGGGATTGACTGAACAGTACAAGTTAGTAGTGGACAAATGGACATGTGATGGGTGTCTTAAAAACGAAGAGCAATATAGTTATTAAAAAAAAGTGTTCCTTTCACTAATTTGAAAAAGATTCTGTCTAAAAATATTAATACTATTATCGCTGAGCGTGAAAATTACGTCAAAAAATCTACATATTTCGTTGAACTCAACAAATCATAAAGAATTGAATCCAAGGGACTCGTCGTGACCGTTCAATTTGACTAAATATAGCGAAGATCAACACGAGTTTTATTCAATTTTGTACATTAGCTTAACAGCGTTTCAAATGTTGTATTTTTATTAATTTTTTCGTTATATTCAACGAAAGCTTACGTTATAGCACACATGTTTACATATACGAGTAAAGAAGCCTCCGGCTATCCTAATGTGTAGCCAAACATTTCATTTACAAAATCTACGAAGCTAATAAGGAATGCATATCGCGTTCAAACTTTAACGTTGAATACATGCGTAAAAAGAAGTACGAAAAACGAATAAAACACACAAGCGGGGTGGAGAGTGGAACAAGGTGCAATTTCTCATGGGGTTTGCCCGTTTGATTGGCCCTCGCGTACGTGAGATTATAGAAGGATCAGGGAGGATCGAAAATTCGTAGTGGCCAACAGGAAGGAATAACAAAAAGATACTTTTTTGATTTTTCCGTCTTCCGAAGTATTACGGGAAAACCTTTCACATCGTTCAAGCTTTTTTTATATCCTCTCAAATATACTTGTCCATCATTCTTTGACACATTACGTATCGTCGTGGATCAAAAAAGAATTCTGTTTCTGTCATTGTTTCGAACGATCAGCTTATTCCTATAAATTTCATCACTATTTGAGCGTGAATTTTAACTTCAAAAAATGAGCTTTTATTTGATTTTATCATCAGTATTTTTTAAAACTTTAATCACATCTCTCGACCCACGCACGCACAACCCGGAAGGAAGGGAGGAAGGAAACGGAGGAAGGAAAGAAAGAAGCTTGATAAAAGCCCGACTCTTACGTTTCTGGCAACAAATGGTCGATTTATCGTTGGAAGGAAATGATCTTGAAAATGGTGAAAAAATGCTGTTTCTCGGATGAGAGGGTATAAAGGAAAAAGCGGGTTGTGCAAACGCGGGACGAGAGCTGCACCCGGAAAATGGTCGAGCGTGAAGCTACGCCGAGAGCTGAGCTCCGACAGGCTTCAGACATTTCAAATAGCGGGAAAAAATGAGAAGAAAAGGGGGAGAACGGAATCGAAGAGGCTGATTGAACGATTGAGAGAAAAGTTCGCGAGGGTGGAAGTAATTTAATGCGATTCGTAGAAAATATTTCACGGTTTCCGCACCGTCGGGACCTGTTGCCAGTTCTCTCATTCATTCGGATCCTACCCCTCCCCCCTCCCTCCTCGCGAGCTCGCACTCTCTCTTTTTTTTCCTTCGTAACACAAAGTTTTCATTTCTGAGATTCAGATCCGGCGTGTAATTGCAAGATTGCCGAGGGGGAAACGCGCTCGAGACTCTTTCTCAGCTCTCATGATGAATTTCTCGCAAGCACGCCACTTTTGCCTGGGACCACAAACCCGAGAGAAACTCAGGGACTTGCCCTCACTGACCGAACCTCCGGCAGTGACGTTTTCTTTTTTTTTTTGGAAAAAACCGATAAAACCACGTAAAAGGTGTAATTTTTCGCAAAACACTTTCACTTTTTGTTAAAACCACGAATACCTTCGCGTTCCTCTGCTCGTGAAGGAAATCGTTAGAGGAGAATAATTTTCAATAAGGAACACCTTCACCAATTAAAAAATTATTACCGTCGTTTTCGTTTGAACACCGAGTCACAGATGCGTTTTAATTGATTTTTACGGAAAAATGAGGTAAGAGAAGGAACGGAGGGATTCGAGCAAGCGAGGATAGAGAGCTTGCAAAATAATGAGAAATTAATCGTGACCGCGTTCTCGAGCCTCGAGAACTATGCAAATCGAGCTAATCATGTAAATTCGACGTTCATTTATTAATTGATGAATATTAGATGGGATTTACCGATTTCCGGATAATTAACTTATTTATTTCTTCACCACGGTCGAACAATTAATTCGTCAAGTTGATTTAGTTACTTCGGTACTGAATACACGCGGATTCACGCACGCACGCACGCACCTTTCCACCGAAACGTTTCAATTTCTCCAAGATTGGCCAAAATTAATACACTTCCGTTTAACGTCATCATCCCTTTATTCCCATCCTTTCGCATGCAAATCAAGCATGCTAATCGATGGGTCAATTCATAACTACATTATTCATTGAATAATTCTCACAAATTAGTAAATGAAGTCAATGTTCCGAAGTAACTTAACGAAGATCCTAAGCTATAGGAAAGATAAAAAATGCATAAAACTATCGAAATGTGTGTAGAGTAAAAAATTATGAAAATTTGAGAAAAGACATGAATCAAATTTTAGATAAAATTCTTTTTCAGCAACCGAGACAGCTCTTCGTGAGAAAGAGTTGTCCCGAAATTTTTAATTAACAAAAATTCAAAATGAAAAATAGAAGAGTAGGAATTTTGACGATCGCTCGCAAGCTTCCGCAATTTTCACAAGAATGCAAATTGCGTCGAAGGTGATCATAAGTTATAAAGATTTTTTTAAAAATAGCCGCAAATAGAGCGGAGAAAAATGGAGGATAAAGCACCAAATTTATTCTGTTTTATTGTTATTATTATTTCTATGTGGTAAGATTATTATGATTTGAATTATCCATATTGTGCGATAAGGTACCAAGTGTTTCGCCTTCACTGTGGCCATTGTAATTTAGTTATATGTGTGTATTGGAGCGAAAATAGTGGAAAAGGATTTTTATCGATTTTCACGCGCATGCTATCGCAATTTTCGGAAGCATGGGAATTGCCATAGGCATCAGAATGGTAAATTGCGATGAGTTTCGAAATCGAAAAGAGGAATTGCGAATTGGAGAAATTTCGGAGAGAGCGAGTGATGCTAATACCATTGAAAAATAAATTCATTCGCGAATTATCATTATTGCTGTTTGATAATTTACATCGGTATTGTTATTATTGATATTGATGTTATTTTTTTTATTATTCAATAAATGAAAAAAGTGGTAAAATATTTTTGCCTCGAAACATTCGGAGAAACATACGAATTTCAAATGGTAAAACGACTAATTGTAGTGAGATATGATATGAGCCAAAGAGACCGCGAATGCCTGGAAATCCGAAGCGATAGGAAATGGTGAACAAAATCCAGAAAAATATTCTTTTGAGAGAGATATGAAATAAGTGAAAAAAAATTTAATAAAAATTTCTCTTTCATAGTTATCACGATGAAATGATGTATTGTGAAAAATTTAATGAAAAAGGATTTTTGTGCAACTCTTGCTTGCATGCTCTGTCGCATTTTTCCGTAAAGACTCTTTGACGTTTGAAGCGAAATGACGAATTCGCGAATGGAAGGAAAATTTAACGAGACGAGAAATATAATGAGCAAAATCAATGGATCCATTCTTCGCGAAAAAAAAAATTAAAAATTAGATGAAACTATGAAAACTGTATCGTAAATTGACAAATGTTTCTCGTACTTTGTTTTTGTTGTTATTGTTACTGTAATGTTGTTATATATGTGGAATGAGAGAGAGAGCGTGATGAGGAGTGCTCACCTGGGGTAGAATCATGACGTGCGGCAGCTGGCGCGCCTCGCCGCGCACTGACTGCTCCGGCTCCACACCCCGACGGAATCGTTTCTCTCTCGTCTTGTCTCGCTCGCTCTCGCGCACATACACAAGCTCTCTCGGTGCTTTTCGACCCCCATGAGCGGAAAGGAGAGCAGCGCCAAACAGCCCGCCGCAATTCCACCAGCTCACTCTTTTCTACCACCCTTTGGTAAACGCCTCGCTCTCTACGTATACGTGACTCACTTTCATCCGCTAACCTCCGTCTCTTTCCTTCATTCCTTCTCTATTTCTCTCTCTCGCTCTTTCCATCATCTCTTTCGCTAGCTAGATCCAACTTTTCTTCCCGTCGCCAAAAAGTAAAGGAGAAGAGAAATAGGAAAAAGGGCCATCGGTAGGAGAGAAAAGAAGGAGGACCAGCGGGGAGGGAGAATTGGAAACGGTTTTTCTCTCGATATAATCCCCAAGTAAACGAAGTAAAGGAATGCTGAATGAAAAACCAATTAACCCTCGGCTCTCGAATCGAGATTTTCTCTCCCGCTGTCTTTTTCTATCTCGCTATCGTTAATTTTTTATTTCTCTCCTCTTCGAGCAAATTGCATGTACCTCGCCGCTGAGCGTTTATTTTGTCGAGCGGTCGGGATCGAGGATTATGGGGATTTTTGGATTATGCAGTGGTGCAACGATCGACTAGCCGCGTATCCGTATAGCCATTCGCAGAAATCCCTCTTCAATCCAGTGGTTTCGTATACATGTAACAAAACAACGTCAACAACAACAAAACACAAAGTTGTCCCTCATTTCCCATCCGGGATCGAATCGGTATTCCCGACACGGAGCTATGTTTTTTTTTCCTTCTCATCAAATTCAATTCATACCACTTAGCTCGTGAAATAGAAAAATGATGATCATTAACCTAGTTATGGCCCAAATCCGGAGTCTGTTTTTCAGACTTAAGAATCACTTAAATCTACAATTAACGTGACTATTCGAAAAAAATATACGGATTGTCTCTGAATGCAGGTTGATTATCACACCAGGTTTAGATATAGTGAGAAAAAATGGTTTGGATTAACTAAATGATGCAGCAGAATACACCAAATGAAATAATCAATTATACATACATATATGTATAGAGAATATTATTGTTTATTTCACGTTACGGTTATTCCTGTTAATATGCTGGACTTTTTCGTTTAACTAAATAATAAAATAATTAAAAACACTGTAAAAGTGAACGATTAAATTTTATGCACTTCACTTAACGGAGATTTAATCGGATTAAAACATATATGTATGTGATCGACAATTCACATCGAAAATTTACTTTAAAAGTACGCAAATCCACTGTGATTATTTATTAATCGAGGTAAAGCTTGATGGATTTCATCGATCATCATTTTTAAAATGTTTTAAAATTTGACGTAACGAATTTCGTTCACAAATCGTATATAAATTATAATTTATTCATAATTATCAACATTTCGTGTACAATGAAGTTGTAAGAATATTTATCTAAAATTGTACACATCGCTATTTTGTAAAATATTTCGAAAATTGATGAATATGAAGAATTTTGTTTAAACTCCAATAAATTATCAATAATTCAATTAAAAGTTCAGCGAAATATGTCAAACTAAATAATCAGTTACGTCAATAGTATTACAAATGACTTGTATCAATTATTCAATTACAAAACCATTATCTTAACATGAATAAATGTAATAATAATAATGAAAACGTTACATTGTTCGAGTGACTGATGATTTCATTCGGCACAGGATCCCATCCTGTAATTTAGTTGATATTTGATGCGTTTTAACTTCACAGTCTGCGATCGCAACAGATCGTGAAAAAACTGACAGAAATCATTTGCTCACAAGATGGTGAAAATTTGTGGAAATTTCTTCGAAATAACGACCAAGATACATCTCAATTCTCCTAGTCCCATATATCCTTGAAATATTTTAAAGCTCTCCAAAATGAATTGCGAAACGGAAAATCCAATGAATCAATTTGTTCAATGAACCTTCGTCGGGAGCACATTCTGAACCTTTTAAATGGGAAAAATGGACGAGGAAGAAGGACGAAAAAGAATATTCTCAGGGAATATGAGTGAAACGGATAAGAGTGGGGGAGAGGATACACGCTCGGAGATTTCTCGAGCGAATAAAGAGAGGAGAGAGGAGGAGGAGAGGAAACCGGCGAGATTTGAATGAGGGTTGAAGGTATGGAGGAGCGAAGGAATCGTCGGTCTATAAAATAGATGGGGACTCGTAGACACTTTCATGGGGCTTGGGCGCGCGCTATTTCATAGGGAAAAAGCATTGGGTAAGGATATATTGTGGCAGTAAGACCCGTGGAATTGTATGATAATTTAGTGCTCTGTAAAGGAGTCAAGAGCGAGAGAGAGAGAGAGGGTAAGAGAGAAAGTTAAAAGCGAAGAGCGATGGCATCACATCGAGAGGTGGAAGAAGCGAATACGTATTTGCGCATTAATAAAAGACAGCAGGGGTGTAAGATCGGCCTCCTGAGAAATACATAGCGAAGCAAATGAGACATAATCGAATACAAGAGAAACATTGGACAAAGTGTGAGGATAAAAGGGGTAGGAGTCAAGTTTTGATAAACGTTCGGAGGAGCGGCAGAGAGTGCATGGTGGAAATAGCACTTTGGTTCTTCCCTTTCACTCTCTCTCTCTCCCTCTCTCTTCTTCGGAGCTTGGAACAGCTTCGACTAGTCGCGGAAGCTTAATGGAATAATCGCGCCATTTCCGTGCGCTTCCATGGATCGAGTTCGCGTACAGACAGCCAAGCCGAGGGAGGTGGAACGTCTCTCCTCCGCTCGATCTCTCCACTCCGAACTACTTTTCCAAATAACCTCCAGACTCAAATTGACATCCAATATTTAAGAGTAGCATCGATTGATATCAGAGGCTAATGTCAAAGTCCAAAGAGAAACAATTCTGAGAGTTTTTACAGCAATTTGTCAAACGTAATTGGAAATCCGTTTGGAGACTTTAATTCTTCGGTTCAAGAGACCTCGCGCGATTATCCAGGACTGTAGGCGAGTTCCAAATTTGACGTTGAATTATGACGTATTTCATTGGATGATCTAATCTGACAGCGAGATCGTACAGATTAGAAGTTAATCGAGCGAGATCTGTCGAAATGAGATTTGTGGACAGTGCCAAAAATGTAGTTTTGATGTATAAGGACGTTCAAAGTTCGAAATAGCGCCGTTTGATGAAAAACTTTTGCACCGCGTAATTGACCACTCATGTGTACGTGCACTCCTGGTATTTTACTTTTCCGATGTAATTTCCTCAAGGGGATGCTAGAGTCACGTGAACGCGGCACAGATGCAAAAGAGTTTCACGGTTGCATAGAAGCCGTGGGCGTTCGAGAGAGAGAAACGTTTCAACTCTTTTTTCTTCGAGTGCTGTGTGTGGGGTTGTCATCGATTGGACAATTTGGATCAACATCACTTCGAACTTTATCAAAAAGATACAAGACCAATCCCCCGTAGGTTATCAGAGAAAGGTCTTAAACGTAGAAAGTATCGTAAATTCAAAACTGTAGAAAATTTTATTTCAAGAAAATTGTCCAGGATTTTATTTTTATCGTGAAATACGAGAATTCGATTTCTTCCAAATTCACGGTCTCCATAGTTCACGAGTTATAGAACAGTTAAATTTACATAGAATTTGTATGCGTTGCATACAGGTCTCGAGTTATTGAACAATCAAATTTACATAGAGTTCGTATGCGTTGCTACTATTGTCTCTATGCATGAGAACGTTACTTTCTCATTCAATTACTCGACAACAGGGCGGACAACGAATTTACAAAAATTTCGAATGCATATTAAATACCGTAGAACATGGCTCTTCGAATTTTATTCAATTCTGGTACACTGCGACTTTCAATCAGACTCCGTCATTGCGATGCTTGCGATCAAGTTTTGAAATTGAATTCAGCGAAAGGTCTTGAGACTTCGTATTCCTCGAGTTTTTCCTCAGAACTGTAAAAAATGCAAAAAATTATTTTAATTATCAAAACTGAACGACCATAGTCGATCGATCGTTTACAGCTACTTCGAGAACGTATATTACATATATAGAATTTTGACTTTAAGTATTAATGTAAAACCGATACGACTGTAGCGGTCGATAAAATGTAATATACTAGTAAATCTAATAGTAAATCATAAAATGACACGTACAGCGTAACAAACGATATCGTAACTCTTACAACTTACTTTTGCGTGTACGCTTTGCGTACCGTTTCGAAGGAATTTCTAAATTTTAGGAGCAATATTCCAGAAACTGCATGTAATAGAAACGAGTATTCGCAGTCGATGTAAAAGCGCTTTGATTTCGAAAACACCTGTGCAAAAGCTCTTCAACGCGTGTGTTGTACTATCTCACGCACTTGTAATAACGAGCATTATCCTCGAAGCGTATCGCAACCCCGTTCGTAGTGAAGGAACCATACGGTTAAAAATAATTGCAGATAAAAAAGTTTTGTCAAATACCTTCGAGAGGTCTTTACGACATGATAAAGTTCAAATCTTCAGCCTCTAGAAATATTTTCAAAAACATTTCGTTTCTAAAGCTTGATGTCTGATATGAAGACGGAGTTTGATCAAATGGCGACGACGATGCAAGAATAATTTATAGTACAATTGTTATAATTGTTATAATCAGGGTAGGATAGGGCAAAATGGGGTAGGGGGGGCAAAATGGGGTACCCCAAAAATTTGGTGAAAATTTTCAATATTTCAATATTTGATAAAGTTTAATAGCAAATAGTCTTTTATTTGCTAAGAACATTGTATTTGGTAGTTTAGAAACACATTTCAACAAGAATTAAAATAAAAAATCAATTGACATAGCAGATCGAA
>JAPYYX010000986.1:0-82972 GCA_030522605.1 Cremastinae sp. B BG-2022a
GAGATAATTACGAACAAAACAAAAAAAAATTCATTCCGATCGGTCCAGTCGTTTCAAAGTGATGAGGTTACATACATGCGGCAATTCATTTTTATATATATAGAAGATACACAAAATATTAAAATATAAATTTACCTGTGAATATAGTTCTCAAACGTTCGGTGAAACGAAAAAAAAGAAAGGTAAATATAAAATTTGCGTACAGCGCGTCTGTTCCAGAAAATCTCAAATGAAATACAGAAAATGTCGGAATACGAAGACGTACAGATAACATAAAGCTCGCGGAGAGGGGAAAAAATTAAATTTCTCTCATGGACTGCAACAAAAGTCTTTTAAATTATTGAGAGCGTCGTCAGTAATTTTCCTCTGTTGACAAATGCATAATTTGGATCATTATATACTACTAATTCTATACTACGAAAATTAGATAATTGCAAATTGATGACTGCCAACATTTTTTCCAGGTACCTGCGTGCACTTTTGTATCATTTTTCTGTTATTTTAAAACAGTGCAACGAAAAAAGGGTGCATACGAAATGCACTCAACTATATTGAGGGGAATTATTTCCGTACTGACGACGTATCGGAAGCATCGTCGAAAAAATCGCGTTGTCAACAGTCGAGTCAGTATGTAAAAAAAGCCCGAACGAGACGCAACCCTATGTTTCTAGTGTAATAAAGTAAAAATAAAAAAAATAATACAGATAAGAAGGATAAAAAAATATTTTCGTCGGAAAAAATGTACGCTGTATCCTGGGCGTTTTTTGCGATACGATTTTGTGGTGTTTGGAAACCAATAAGTTGGAGTAACGATTGGCGATCGTTACTCTACGATTTTTATACGTGCTTCACTATCGGGATTCTGTATGCTTATTGCGCGCTCGATCTCATACGCATCGGAGAATCGATCAACGACATTGAAAAATTCGCTAACGACACTTTCGTGTTTCTTTCAACTATAACAGCCCTGTGTAAAATAATGTTTCTTGTCTTCAAGAGAGAAGAAATCATAAGCACTGGAAATATTTTGGATCGTCAGATCTGTCAGCCGCGAGACACAGAGGAAAATTCTATTTCAGTTTCATTTGACAGTTCTGCAAGGTAGGAAATTAATTAATTCTTCTCCTAAAACTGAATGAAAATGAAAAGTAAATTCAATAAATATGAAAGGCCCAAGATGGAATGAAAAAATAAATAAATTAAGAAAAGAGATTGAACAGAGAGATGTTGATAAAAATGTTAACTCTAACGGACGCTTTCCCTTCGCTACGGAATTCTGGTCGGTTCCGCGGTTGGAATAATGCTTCTGGCTTGCATCAAATTGGATTTTACCGAGCGAGAATTCATAGCTCAGGCTTGGGTCCCTTGGAAGAAGCCGACTCTCGAATTATTGATCATTGTCTATGTTTGCGTGATTTTCCTCCAAATGACTCTCGCACTGGCGGTCGTCGTCGTCGATGTTCTCGTCGCTCAATCGTTACTGCAGATCTGCACGCAACTCGAGATTCTGAAGCATCGATTGAGAGGATTGACAAGATTCAAAGAATCTGATAACAAGATAATTCCTATTGACGAAAATCAAAGAATCGTCGAGTGCATTCAACATCATTGCACCATTTTCGAGTTTGCAATAACAAAAATTACTATTTTATAAATACAATTTTTTTCTCCTCTTTCATTATTTTTCAACTTCATTTCTTTCGCGTGGCTTAAAGTAATTTTATAAATCAAAATTTAAAAATGAGAACATTCTTGCAAAACGTAAAAAAAATCAATGACCACTGTCGCTTTCGTCCCGAAACACCACAACGATATTTAAAATATTTTTTTAAGATTTTATCGCCTTGAGATATTTCATTTCTTTACTTAGTTTACATTTCCTAATTAATTTTTTATAACTTATATTTTTTATTTAAAATTTTCAGACTAGCAGAATTAGTGAACGATTATCTGAGCTTCATTATTTTCTTTCAATTCACGATAAGTTCAATAGTAATCTGCTTTACGGTTCTTCAAATAACGAAACTCCGAGTTTTTAGTCCAGATTTTGTATTCACCATGATTTACTTGACGAATCTGATCGTTCAGATTTTTTTATTTTGCTGGTATGGAAATGAAGTCGCGCTTCGGGTGAGCATATAAAATTTTTCACTCTTGTAGAACGAAATTGGTGCACACAGTTACTAAAATGAATATTTAAAAAAGTTGCATTTTTTAAATCCAAAATATTATAAACAATTTTAAATAAATTTAGAAATAATAATTGTCTATGAGTAAAGTTTAGAAAATAAATGTTTTTTGTTTGTTTGACGTATGAAATTGAACAGAGTCTAGACGTTGCTAATGCAGCTTACGAAATGGATTGGACTTTTCTGAATGAGAGTACGAAAAAAAATCTTCAGATGATAATGGCAAGATCCTTGAAGCCAATTGTTTTTCGCGCTGGACACATAATAGTACTGTCTCTCGAATCGTACAACAGTGTCGGTATTTTTTTCAAACTGATTTTAAAAATACACAATCTATACGACTTCTCATACTCGGTTTTCTATCGTTTTTTTTAGCTCATCAAATTTTCGTACTCGGCGTACAACGTTATCAGCCAACAAGCTGCATAGATATAACTAAAAACAATTATTATAGTCATGAATTCATGGGATCTCATCATTAAATAAAAATTCGTCTAGAAATAAACTTTTAATCTATAGAGGAAGCACAATAAAAATCGTTTCGAGATTACGAAATTTCAATTCCAGACAAATTTTTTAACGATTCCTCAATTTTCACATAACATACATATTTATTAATTATGATCTTTTTATCATAACATAATATTATCTTTCTAAACACAACGCTAACATATATATATCTCTATGTTTCAAATGTCTAATCTTAGATCCTCGTACTTGGTGAAATATTTAATTACAGGAAAAAGAGACCTTCTCAGTAACATACTGCAGAAAACAAAATACGACGATATACGATCGAAGAATATTGCCAAGTACGTGCTTTTTTCTGGAGTGAAAGAAATAAAACAATTTTTTTCGTCTCCAACATTCCGGAAGACAGAATTTCATTCACTCGAAGGCACTCGAAGAATCGTCTCTTGCTCTTTTCGTTACGTACACGAGTGTTAAAAAATTCTTTTCTCATAGTTTGTTCCGAACACGAAAAGTTCATAGAAATAAAACCTTAATAACTAAAAAAGAAAATTAAATTGGTCGATTAATTGTCGTTAGTGTCGTTAAAGTCAGCTGAAATAAATTTCTCGCAAAAATTATCACTAACTCATGCTATTCTTTTTTTTTCTAATTTCACTCACATTTCTGCATCCCTCCTGTTTTTCATGATTTTAAATTAAGAATTGGGCAAGTATATCTCGAGGGTTTGATCCGGGCCCTCTTTCACAACGCTATCATAAAATCTCGTTATACTTAAGAAATAAAAGTATCAATTTTACGTCGGAAATTCGCAATACAATTGCGATAAAGGAATAAGGCACATCGAGTTCCTCTCATTACGTATCATTTTTTCAATTCCGATTTTAACGAAGCTATTAGAATTTTTTCAACCATCGCAATCGATGTCAGATCGAGAAAAAAAATTATTATTTTTTCGCACACTCATCCGTAACGTGTTTTTTTGGCACGTTGAAATTTATTTCTAATCCCGATTCCCTTGAAACGTCCTGAAGTAACAAAATAATTGAATCGTCTATTTTGGAATTTCGAAAATTTTATCAATTACACTTAAAATTAAAACGGGAATAAATGGGCAAACGTTTTTTTCTCGATTCTGCATTGACGCGATTAGTTTTGTTCTCTCTTTATAAACAATTTTATATATTTGTATATATATAATCTCCATGTGATTTTTTGTATACTGCGTATAAAATATACGAATATCTTCTATTACAATTTTTTTCTCTCTATATAAGCTCGAATAATTTTTTGCGAACGAGGTAAGGCGCATTTTTTTCTCTTCTCCACTGCATCTCTCCGACATCGGAGTTGGCGCTTTTTTTTCTTTTCTATTGAATCGCCTCAACTCATTTACGAAAATTAAAAAGTAGATTCGAGGCGAGGAATTGTACGAAGATTCGGAATTATTGCGATTGAATTGGACACGCGAGACTTGTCGTCACCGACGGATTTTTAATAAAAAAAAGGCTCGTCGATTGATCCGGATCAAGCTTGCGAACGTCCGATCTGGAACTTTGACCACGGAATGAAAAAATACTGTGATCCGTGAAACGGAATGAAATTATTCGTTCCCAAAATGCAAATTGTTTTTCTGTTAGACGAAAAGAAATTCTCGCTTTCATGCCATACTTTTTGGTTCCACAAATTGCAAGAAAGAAATGCAAAAAAAAAAAAAAAAGAAAAACTTTTCAAAAAATAGTTAAAAATGAATTCTCCGATGATCGAAAGAATTTTCACGTCGAATTAATTTTCGTAACGTTTTAAATTCGTCGCAACTTTTGATCGTTGAATTGTGATCGTTCTTGCGAGAGAACGAGAATCGCAATTGTCGTTATTCCTCGACGAAAGATCGGTTCTTCCTTCGCACGTTCCGCATTTGTGGGATGATTTTCTTAGATCTGAGCAGGCTCGACATAATTCGCAGGCAGCATACCTTGGCGACCGGTGCGTTTTACGAGTCCCGTCATCCAGCCTTCATCGATCGCTGTGCAATTTATTATGAGATCCCCGTCGCAGAAGCTTACTTCATCGGTGTCCTGGGCCTCGTAGTCATACATCGCTCGGTACACTCGCTGAATTAATATTACAACGGAAAAAAAATCAAAATATGACAAATCATAGAAAAAATTATACGAAAAAAAATCTTTCAAATTATAAAAGAATGGGATAAATAAAAAAAGAGACTAGAAAATCAAAGAAAATTGAAATAAATAAGGGACAGTAAAGAAAAATCGAGAAAAACGATCGAGAGTAGGGAAAAACGAAGAAAATTGACAGAAATTAATAAGAATCGATGGAACTAGAAATAAAAAGAATGAATGAAACTGTAATTAAAAACCCTGACTCGAAATAATATAAAAGGATATTATTAAATTTAATATGAAAATTACTTAATATTCTTTAGTAATTACTAATAATTTATTGAATATAATATTCAGTAATCTCGAAAAAATTATTCAATTCTTGTTGAATGTCATTGAGAATTTTTAGAAAATAATTTTAAGGTGATGTTTAACCCACACGAGTGCGAGAGGGACAGATGCAAAACGGATTTGCTATTTTCTCAGAGATTTTTGATATTTTAGAAAAAAGAAAAGACATTTTTAGAAAAAATAGCAAAGTTCGATTTCACACGATATAGGACACTTAAACATCACCTTAATCGGAAAAAGAAAAAAGTCATTTGACAAATTCAAAAGTGATAAGTGTCCCGTGCGCTATCAAACAAAAGTCTCACCAAAGTATTCCCTGGTGGGGGAGGTGGCTGGTGCTGAGGTACGTGATTGTTGTTCGTTGCGGGTGTCAAGGATCCGTAATATTCATTAACGGGATCAATATCCGCGACTGAACCAATTTTTCTCGTCGGTGGATTCGTCACTGAGAAAATTGAACAAATGAATAAAAAAATAAACAAATTTTTGTGAATCTTCATTCATCTCAAATAATAATAAAAAATGTTTAAAAAAATGGGATCCCATTCCGCATGAAAAGTGCAATTAGGAAAAATCCAAAATTCATTTCATAAAAAATTTTGAAAGCGATATGAATTTTTCGAGTACAGAAATTAATTATAAAAATGACAAAAAATTAGCAGAGATTACATTTAACATAAATAATACACAAAATAGCTCATCATAAAATGATCGTTTTGTAATTATAAAATGACACTAAAAAAAATACACACACGCGCGCAAAGACACAAGTGCAAAAAATGGGCGACTAGCTCATCACGAGTGAATCCGCAGCGATGATTTTTTAAAAATATTCTTTACTCCTTCAACATATTTCGAATAAAAAAATTATTCTTCGTTAGCAAATGGAAAGCTCACCTGCACCCTTGTCACTCGTGTAAATGACGGTGGTTGCTGTCTGCCTAGCGGAATAAGGACTCGGTCTTGCCTCGGTTAGGGGATCGTAATCGGCAATTCTACCGGGTGTTCTCTGAATCGACGGGGCCTGCGTTATCGGCGAGGGACTCGCCGTTCTGGCGTTCGGCACGACCACGTTAGCGTTTAGGCTGCTCGGCGCGATCGTACCATCCGTGTACTCTACGTACTCTAAGCAACACAAAGCGACAAAAAAGCCCGTGGAGTGCAAATTAATAAAATAAACTAAAAACCAATAAACCAATTCAATTTTGACAAACACAAAATGTCTTGAAACCTCAAACGAAAAAAAAAACCCAACAACATTTTTTTGAGGATTTAAAGTTTTTTGAAAAAGAAAAAAAAAGTCATTTTGATCACAATTTTAGAGTTAGTTTACATTTGTGCGACGATTGAATGATTTATTATTGTTCAATAATTCGGTGCTTTTCACGTTTTAACGTTAGCGTGACTTTTTACATTTAATTATAAAAACCAATTATTATTTTTTTTTTAAATTGACCGAAAATTAAAAATTAACTTCAAGGTGTTTTTTTTTCTTGTTTGCGTTGGTTTTTAACAAGACACAATATCAAGGAATGATTACTGGTGATTTTGCTATCCAAGCGATATTCAAAATTTTGCTTTCACTTACCAATTTGTTCACCATTTTCACCGGTCATTGTTCTTTTTTGTTCCATTATCGCTTTTTTCTGCAACTCGCCGTGATAAGCAACGTTCGATATTATTTTACTGTTCTGCTTAATCCTGAGCGTTTCAGGATCATCCGCGACCTGAGTGAATTTTCCCTTGGCCTTCTCGAACTCGGCGTGATACTTTACGTTACTCTGGATCTTTGTGTTCTCCGCGATGCGTTTGAGTTCTGGTGTCTCGGCCATCGTCGTCGCCTTCGCTTTTGGTATGTGTCTGAAAATTTTTTAAGAAAATTTCATTTAAAAAACCTTTATAAAACTTTAAAAACCAAAATAAAAACAATCTTTATCTAAAAATTTTTATCTAAAAAGGAAAAAAAATTATATGTAAATAAATATTTTTCATACATTGCAAAAAAATGTTTCATCGTGGAAAATTTGGATAAAATGTAATTTTAAATGTATCGAAAATTTTTCTTGAAATGCGTAAAATAATTTACACAACATTTGTTTTATTCTATTCATTCTATACGAAAAGTCGAATTTTCTTTCACATGTTTCTGTAAAAGTATGTTAATGTTTATTTCAGACGATATTTGTGGGAAAGGAGATTAAGAAAATATATCTAAGTATAAGTAAACCAGAGTAAAAAAAAAGAAGAATATCTCGCTAAATCGATGTACGAGACTTGACCAGTCTTCCCGAGACTAAAGGTGAAACAGCTCGTATCTGGCTTCGGAGATTTTCTTTGTATTTTTCCTATTTTTACCATCCGGTCATTGTGATTGACGTTGCGAATCCAGAAGCCCCTCGTTGATGCACACATTGTGCAAATATCGTCGCGTACACGTGTCCGTGATCATCCGTCACACCGGATCATTTTAACAGACGACAAAAAAATAAAATGAAAAAGAAAAAAAAAATTTTTATTTATGAAATGATTCTTTTTTTTCAAAATGGCAATTTATTGTGTATCGATTCGCATAAAAAATAGTTCGCTTTTTCCATCTTTATATGTATAAACAGGTGACTCAGTAGATCGCGGCAGACTCGGTTAAAAGGAATCCAAACGTCGCTCTCGGTATATAAGTTTCTCGACTCGAATTCCGCGACGGGAAACACTTGTCGTCGCGCATGTGTCGAGGACACCGAGAAATTACTCTCAGAGTCTCGTCAATCCCGCAGAAAACGCAAACACATTTTTTTCAAAGTTCTCCACGTACTCAAAAAAATTGTCTACCAAAAGAAAAAGTGTATTCCTAATTTGGAAATTGAATTAACTTTTTATTATGAATGTTTCCTGTCATTTTGAAAGTCTGCTTTTTAATTTATTTTTTAATTTTCCATCAAAGTATACTTAAATCGGAATAATGGTTCAATGGATATATCACTGGGAAATGTAAAAATTTGACAATTTATAGGGCAGAATACTTGAAAACTTAATCCCGAAAACTATTTAAAGAGGTTTTGTCTAGTATCACTGCTATTTCTGGATAGAAAAAATCGGTAATTTAAATATTTTTATGTGTCATGAAATTTCCTCCGAATTTTTTATAGTGTTACACATAAAAATTCAATTTTTTATATTTTAAGTCTGCTAAAATTAATATTTTTGTTCTATTTTATTATTTCACCTCCAATTTTTGTTTTTCTCATAATAAGTATTTTAAAAATTTCACTATTATAATGACAAGACTCTAATGTGTCGTTTGGATGTCACTTTATAATAAACCTTTTATATCATTTTAATGAAAACATCAATTAAATCAATTTTTGAAAGAAACTAAACGAAACTAAAATAGATACATACAAAAACAATTTTGAAAAAATTAAAATTTTACATCTAAAACTACAAATTTTCCATCTATATTCCCTTCATTTCCCGACATGTAAAGTCTCATTTAATCCCATCTAGAAATAAAATCTATCCTTTTTGAAGATTATGAGATGAAATTTGTAATTACACGTTTTCTTTGTCTCTCCTCGTTATAAAATCACATCCAAGACAATATTGGGAGAAAATTGATTTTTCAAAAATAATAAGGTAAAAAAAAACCTTAAGCGAGGAGATTTGAAATTGCGCATTTTCTTTATTTTCATCGGGAGAACATTTAATCATGCGTAGCCCCGAGGATATTTTATAGTATAAGCAATTGCTATAGCGATTCGAGAGAGAGCAAAAGAGAGAGAGAGAGAAGTGTGTGGGCGTGATCGCGGCGAAGGAATATTATGCATTAAAACGCAACGTTGTGTGCACGTCGTTCCAAGTTGCACTGCAAGAGCATTATAAATTATATAAATTGTATACGTTTCCTCGCGTATCCATGTCTGCGTATATTACAAAGAGACGAACCCAGGGGCGCATTAATCTTACGCTGAATAATTCAACGCATCCGAAACGCCCCCGTTGATGCATCAAGTGCAACGGAATTAAAGCTTCGTTGTTCACGGAAAAAAAAAATTTTTAGAATAAAAATCACGAGTTAAACGAAAGTTTTTTTTGTCTTGCGAAGAGTACGAGACAAAGACGATATTCCCAGAAAAAAATTACAAGAAAGTGATTTAATTCACTTTAAAATTGTACAATGAAAAATTTATTTAATAAAATTTTGATCTTATTTATTTTTAAATTCATTTTGAAAGATGATAAATGCTTGTAATTTTAATTAATGAATTCAATAAATTGAACAATCAAAAATTATGTAAATTGAAAAGAATTATCAATGTCAAATATAATAGTTAGATCGTTCGATGATAGAGCGATGGAATCGGCGAAATGTCAATCTCATATTGAACTCTTCGCTTCCTAGTTTCAAACGTTTTTATATCTGTACGTACTCTGCTTTTCAATACATAAAAGTACTCGTTCGACTGGGACAAAGGTTCTTCGATATGACAAATCGACTGTACAATTATCTTTTGATTTTTCGATTTGCATCACTGTTGGATATTTCGCGGATGATATTGTTCGCGTACACATGTTTACTGAGTCATCGTGTGAGGGTCGAGCCACGAAAAAAGGAAAATAGTCACTCGGATGAATCGTGTTTCCACGAGCACACGATCAGATTTGCGGTGACGTCCCCGATCATGCGTCAGGAAAAATTTCAAGTGCTATTTTCCACGAATGTCTTTTATGTGTGACCGCAAAAAGTCTTGAATCAAAGGCTAAATTAGTTTTCAGAAGTATATTTCTATATACATATAACGCTTTTTTAAATTTATTTTATATCTTTTTGCTTCATCTTTCTTTCATAAATGTCAGAAAATATAAACCTCAAGATATGTAAATTGTAAATGAAAAACTTTCAATAAACTTTTTCAAATTAATAAAATTCATTTCCCGTTATTTTTCGATTTAAAAAAATGTTTTTTCGTTTAGAAAAATGTAGAGAGAATATCACGGGAAAGCGCTATGAGACTTGACGCACAAACCCCTCGGCTCTCTCCGGCAGACAAGAATCCTCGTACACGCAGCGAGAAAAAAAAATTCTCCCTGAATATGTACGGGACTCTAATCGAGGCCTCTATCTTCGTCCGGTACACAAAAATTAACGGTGACGTGACATTAATTTCTCTCCGTGTCAACGGACAATTTATGAGGAAAAAAATTTATATAACGAGAACGAAAGTAATCGACAAAAAACTCGTAAAGAGAGCGTTGCACGATCTTTTCCAAATACATTTTTTGTTTGTTTTCGGATGATTTTATAAACGCTACAATTTTCAAGAAATACTAGTCTGTTGATTCTGGTGTTTTCTTTCAAATATCGTCGATAAAGTACATTCACAAGATCAATTTATAAAAAAACGGAAAATGGCAATTAAATTTTTCGTATTTTGAGATTAAAAAAATGATTTTTTACTATTTAATTACATTTTAAAACCATTTTTAATGAGATTAACATTCGGAAATATTAAAAGATCAATGAAAATGGCTGAAGAGTTTGGAGAGAACAATTAGAACATAAAGTGTATGCATTTTTGAAATTGTTGATCTTGGTGAGAAAGATTACATGTACAACTATCTAGAAGATATTTCATTCAAAGGATGAATTCAAAAAATTATTTTAGAACAAGTTAATTAGAATAAAAAATATAAGCTTACGCCTCGCAAAAAGGTTGTTTGTTGAATCCTTTATACGTCCTCATGTTGAGTGTCATCCCGCATCCTTGACACTTGAAGCATTGTTTGTGCCAGATCTGCAACCCGAAAATTAATATTTTTGAAAAAATCTCAAGAAAAAATTAATCAATAATATTCTGCATCGCAGCAATTTTTATATCATTTATCACAGTCACGTAAATCTGTTGAATCGTCGAGTTTCGAGTCAACCAAAATTCTCAACGTTGACAGTTGAGTTGCGCTTGGACGATGTCGACGGAAACCCTCACAGCTTTTTTCCCCTGCTCCATCACCAAAAATTAATCAAAAACTATTTTATAAAATCCTAAAAGAACCTTCATTTTCTACCCATTAATTTTTATTTATTTCCTTTACTTCCATTTTTACTATACCTTTATGTGTTTTTAATTTTCGTATTTCTTCGTCCAAAAGAATTTTCACACGCATCAGTAAATCGTTCAGAAAAAAAAACAACCTATGGTATTGAAATCAAGAGCCACCGATTAATTAACGCGCGAGCACTTTTCCACGTTCTTGAATCGTGGAAAGTAGGTTCCATCGCGTAATCATTATTGTTATGAGATAATACGATCATTATTATCTTTATTGCGAGTATTTTATTTCCCCTGGCCTCGAAAAGGTTGAATTTGATTTGTAAATGATTTCTAGCGCGAGAAAAATAATCGCCGAGCGCAACAGGAGCGACGAAATATTTTTTTCCAGCGCGAATCCGAGAGGGAAAAAAATGGCACATCGCAATCGAGAGTGAAAGTTGCTCGACTCGCTTTTGTAATGCACGGAGGCCTCGATGAGACCCCGTGAAACCAGAAAAAAAAAGTATAAAAAAAGCGAGTCGTAACGATCGAATGAACAATGAAAAAGTCAACGATCTCTCCCGTTCCGTCGGATCCGCGAATACACGCGTAATCGAATTTTTATTTTCATTTTCGACGATTTTTTTTTCTCTTCGAACATCGAAGGAAAAAAATCTTTTTTGTTTGGAATACAAAAAGGCATTTTCTTATAATTTTACATATCTGATTCGTCGAATAATTTCGTAACGTATGAATGGAAGGAAAAAAAAGGCGAAACCGGAAGTGCGAGAGTTTACATTGCGAGAGACGGGAGGGCTTGGGAAAAGAAAATGAGAGGAAGGACGGTACGTGAGTAGATTTCGCCAGTATTCCTCGTTAAAAAGGAGAAAAAAAATAAAGGAACAAATCATTGTGCTGTGAGGTAAGAGGTAACACGAAAAAGGTATATCTCAACGATTCCATTTATTCGAGAAACTAAATCTAGAGGCTACCGGTCTTGATCCCGACGTTCCTGCATCCTACTAAAATTTCTATTTTTTATTTTCTACTTTAGCTCTTGAGATTTTCCAATTATTTTCTCACGCATTTAACATCTGTCTTATCCGCTTTCGCAAATCATCGTCGAGCAATACATGCTTTTTATATCTCTTTTAATTCATGAGAAAAACATTTTTTCCCGTTATTAACTTTTAATGGAAGTTCTTGCATATGATAAACATTTTATAGTTTCAAATTCTTAAAGGAATGAAAATTATTTCGTTGTATAGTTGCTTTCCTAATTTTGCGTATAATATAAAATTCATCACAAAAGAGACGTCAAACATCTGCTAGATAACGAAATGTTTTTTTTTTCTTACGCTCGAGCGAGTTCTTATCACCGTTATCTAAGCTCTCGTCTCGATGTAATGCAAATACACTTACGAGAAGCGAATTTCCGCGAAGGAAAATTGTTACCTATTTTTTTATCAACTTCTTATCGTACGGATATCTCGAAATAATTACTTTTCTAATATTTATATTTTATTTATAATTCATATGCATTTTTTTATTTCTTATAATACATATTATTTTTATTTGTCACATTGTTTTTTTTATTTATTTCATTTTTAAATTATTTTCGATCTTATAAGAATAAAATGTATACATTTTGCGATAAAATGTTTGCGTAAGCACATACTGAAAGACTGGAATGTTGGAAAGAAAATAGCGAAGAGTGTAGCGGAGAGAGTATCATCGAGGGACAAGAGTGAAGGTTAATCAAATAAAATCGCTGGGAGCATTGACACGAAACTCGGAACGAGGCTGAGACTCCCATTGTGTATAGGATCCCCAAAATGGTGCACAAAAAAAATTATTTCGTGTTGAAATTGTAAGAAGACACGAGATCACGAGACCCGGGTCAGAAACTCGAAAGATTAAAACTCCTCGTGCCTCACCAGTTGGGGCTAATTCGAGGTGGCCGAGACGACAAAAACGCGTGCTACTTTCTCGACAATTGTCCATTGCGCGTGGGTGGATGCTGCGAGTAAGCGAGAAAAAAAATTATAAGAATTCACGAATTAAATTTTTTGTTTAATAATTTATTAAATATTTTTCAACATGAGCATCATCTTCGTATCTTGTTCTCTTTGTTATTCCGTTTTCGTATTGTTTTGGGAATGAGAAAAAAATCTTCGTCCCAATTATTTTCTCTTGTGCGCATATAAAGGAGATTCTCGATGCAACAGGTCGTTGATTGGAGTCAACCCAAACTGTCTATATCGCCACCTGTTGCCTCCGACACCCGTCTTTATTTTTACATGCATCAAAAATTTCTATCACGTTCTCGAATCGATCAATCAATATTGTAGTAAGTAATCTCAAAATGACTAAATCATCGAGCAATATTTTAACATGTGCATAAAAAAATATCCTATCCTACTTATTACTTTCTTATCAATAAAAAAATCAGATGTTCTTAATTTTTTTATTTTTATATAAAAATAAATTACATAAGTATTACTAATACGTATGTTCTTCGAAGTATTCTTTTATAATAATTATTGAATAAATAATTTTAAATATTTAATTAATGTTTCTTAGGTATACTATTGAACAATGTTTAATAAAGTTTTATTTAACCTTGTTGATTGAAGATATGAAAGTTTATATTATTTTTATTGCTTATCGTTTGATATTAAGATTTTGAGGTTATGATGCGATTAGTTAAATACGTGATAGTAACGGGGACAATGGAGGAATCGCGGTACGGAAATGAAGAGCTCTCTTCCCGATGGCATGCTGAGCGTTGCTTCTCCGTGGAATTATTCTACTCGCGTTCCTAGGCGTGTCAATGGAGCATCGAGAAGAATGCTCGATTGCACCGTTTACTCGTCTACGCTTCCCTGATCCGTAACGCGCGTCCCGTATAAAAAAACATTGCGGGATGCTGCGGAACAATGAAACGAGGCCAACAATAAAAAAAAAAATATATATATATATATATATATATAAATATGTAATGAACGCTAAATAATAAAAATAAATAAATCAAAAAATATCCTAATTATTTAGATTTACGCATATAAATTAAGGCGAATAAAGCTTGAGGGAAAAAACCACTGAAAGATTGTCAAAAGCACGTAAATAGGGACGCGGTAAAAATGTGGCTGATGCATCTCGAGAAAAGTGAGAAGTTTCATTCTCGCGAGCAAAAACTTTCAAACCGGCTGGTCGCCAGCACAGATCCGTTCCAGATGGACCCGAAGGGCCACACGTATACACAGAACCGTGTACAAATGATGCACGACCTAAAAAATAGTCCCGCTAACGCCGAGACGTACCCTGTTCGCGTTGAAATTTCGGGAAATTTTGGGAATAACAAAGAATATACGGGTGAAAAAATAGCAATGGAGTAACTATACGCTGGAAAATGATGGAGGAAGGAAATTACCCACCTTGTCGAGGCATTTGAGCTCCTCGATCGGATAGACCGTTTTTTCACAGCGTGCACAAGTTTTACTCATTTTGTGGCGTTTTTAAAAACACTCGATAAGTACGAAAAGTATAATCTCGCTTGTAGAACGGAATTCTTTTTTCTTCAGTCTCCTCAGTTTACTCTTAATTTTTTTTCCCTCTCGTACGCTAATGCGTGTGTGTATCACAATCCTTCGTTGTCCTATTCTCGTGCCACGAGAGATGATTTCACACTAACGGCACATTTGACTTTTATCCCACAAACGCTCGAGCATGCATCCACCAGGAATGCGACACTAAACTAAAAACACTTCAAATGTATTCACACGATCGTTGAGCACGTGAATAATGCGCTAATCACGATAAGCGAACGCGTTTAGATTAAAAAACGAGTGCTGGAAATGTAATTAGATGAAAATAACGCGTGACTGAGCACTCAAAACTTGATTGTAACTCGTCGCGTAGTTCGTAACAAACTGTCTGTTGGGTGCACGCCACACGAGACTCTGACAAACGCGATCGCAAAATCGCCGATACGGGGCGACACCGTCTGGCTCGCGCTTTTCTCTTTCTTTTCTCTCACATAGAAATTTGGACTGACGATAAAATACGAATTAAGCCAATCTAATGACCATTTTTGACACTTGAATGTTAAATTAATTTTATCATATGGAATAAGATGAAATTCGTTTAAGAAAATGAAGAAGAATGTGTAATGTTCAATCGAAGAAAATAGCTCCGATACTGAGTGATTCAAATTATAAAATATTAATTATTATATTTTAGAATTTCTTACATTCGTGATAATTTTTTATTATTGCAAAGTTTTTTTGACGTATTTTTTTTCACCTTTTGAATTTTCAGAGATGAATAATAAAATGCTAATTTGACCATCAAAAAATTTTTGAATGCTTTAGAAAACTCCGAAAGATGGAGATACTTGTTTGTTCTATTTTTATATGTACATATTGTACATAACTGATGCTGGCGGCAGCGTTTATATGGATTTTGAAAAAGAGCCGGTTCTCGAATCGGGCGCGCTATTCGGAGCATTTGGAGGTTATATTGAAAACTATCAAATTATCATGTATTCATGTCATTTATCGACAAGTAATTAATAATAAACAAGACAGTATCATAATTATTTCAAAACATTCTATATCTGCTGAATAATAATCCAAATTTTAAAAAATGGGCGATTTTCATTCACCCACACGAAATATTTCTACAAATGCCAGGTTAGTCAATCGTTCGAAAATATAATCTCTCAAAAGAATTCGTTGAGTAAAAATTACTTCTACCGATCATATTGTTCATATTTTCGAACATTTCTCAAGTACTTTTTTTTATCTAAAGTTTTAATCTTGCTTTGTATATTCCTGTCGATATACATAGAATACTTACTCCAAAACCACAAGTCCAGCAAACATTGGATCTTCGACAGACTCAAACAAAAGCGAAGAACAGCATTACGTGGTTTTTTGTAAACGGCACTCTGTTGAGCATCATTATTCTTGACATGTAAGGACTTTTTGTAGTTCATATTATAATTGTAATTCTAATTGAATAAACATTTCAAGAATTTTTTTTATTCAAGATTCTGCGGTGGTGTGGCTTATAAGCCCTTCTTCTGGGTCGAATGGTTCCTAGCCTTGATATTTGGCCTCAATGCCTTGTATCATATAGCGAGATACTCGCTGGCCACATTCAGCATTAAACCGATAATTTTGAGTCCAAGGCAGAAACGTTTATTGGGTATAAAAGATGACGATCCACTGTTTCAAGTTGGAACATCTCCTCAGCCTAAGCAGGTGGAGAACATGAGTCCAATAAGCTTGACATCTTTGAATTTGAGTAGAAGATCAAATGCTTTGAGCTCACCATCAGGATTGAACGAGAGCAGTGAGCAGTACAGATATTTTCTTCATTCATTTGAAAAAAGTAAAAATAAGGTTATTCAAAAAATTATTAATTATTACAGAAACTTATACTGGATCGAGTCCGTTTTGCAAATACGGCGATTCCCCGTCGCATCGTAATTTGAATTTGACTCCAAACAGCTCGCTAAACAATCGTTCTTTGAACGCGTCTCTGAACGGCAGTTTAACGGGGGAAGGTTTGATTCAGGATGAAGCGGAACTGCAGAGTTATTTAAAAGAGATCGTGGAACGTGAACGAAAGTCCAGTCATTCGACACTCATTGATCAACCGTCGAATCTTCTGAGCTCTTTCTGGTCTCATCCGGCGACGAGAAATCCCGCGGAAGTCTCACCGATGCTCAGAAGATGCGCTTATCAATTGTCGCCAACTATCGGTAAGTTGAGATTCGTGTGTGAATTGGTCTTTATCATGATTTTGAAGAATGATTTTCAGGATCAAACAAAGAGTGCTTAGAATTTTTAAGTCTATTTCAATAATCTTCAGCAAAGAATAGCGTCAATCTATTTTGCGTTAGCGTCATTTGCACTCATGCAAGTTGAGCATAGTTATACGAAGGTAAAGAAATGTTTTGTAAATATTTTTAGACAAGACCAAATCCACCAGTCCTGGCGCTGAAGAGGGAAATTCACCGAGAGGATACTTCGGAGCTCCAGACGTTTGGCGAAAATATAGAGTGGATTCGAACAAAGTTAATCAGTGGACAGCTAATCTGCGAATGGTAAAGAAAATTCATCCAGTTTCAGTAACTTGACAGTAATTATCGTACAATTATTTATTAATAAATTTCATTCCTTTTTATGCAGTGGATCAGCAAAACTGTTGTCGAACGCGTCGCCACGGAAATCGACTTGGTTTGTTCGTCATTGACTCGCCACGGACTCAGCGATTCTCATCCAGGACACATAGGACTTGAGAAACTTCGAAAGCTAGCGCAATCGCATTTTCTCGTTCAAGGAGTTCCAACACTACCGACACTCGTGCCGTTTCTCGAGTTATGTAATAACCAGGATTATCTCGTCAAGAGAATAAAAGTTCTAGCCAAGGGAGGCTCTATGAGTGAATTTAAATGGAACAGTGGCGGAACTCACAATGGAAAAACTTGGGACAGCAGTTTGCCGACCGATACTGCTGTAATGACAAGCATTTTACTTTTTATTAACAAAATTCAATTTGATTCAATTTTTTATTTTTTCAATTCACATGGATATCCACAGATTATAATGCATCTGGTATCTTCTTACATGGATACTCAATTGGAAGCTCCGCTAGACCAGCCGGACGCAAGGACATTTACATCACGATATATGGCCAAAGCAGGACATGAACTACCAAGAAACAAGGGACCTATAATAGTTGGTCAATCGACAAATCCTCCTCACTATTTTTTAGCATTGAGCGGTGACTCTTTACCTTCTGACTATGAAGAAATTCCTCGTGTAAGTTTTCTCTTCTATACTATTGAAATTTTTTATTTGTGTCTCTCGCATCCTTGAAAACTCAAAAATCACTTAAATTTTGTACTATTTTAATTTTCAGGGCCGAAATAATATGTTCCACACACTTTTGCTCTTCCTGTACATAGTAAAGACGCGTGATCATGGAATGCTTGGCAGAGTGAATTTAGGAATGTCCGGAGTTAACGTTCTCTGGGTCATAGATTGATAAAAAATTACAGTAAAAAAACACGTGATCGATATATTTATTTTTGTATGTGTAATTAAATAAGAATCACATT
Organism: Cremastinae sp. B BG-2022a; assembly: GCA_030522605.1. Classification (NCBI taxonomy): domain Eukaryota; kingdom Metazoa; phylum Arthropoda; class Insecta; order Hymenoptera; family Ichneumonidae; species Cremastinae sp. B BG-2022a. The sequence goes on from JAPYYX010000986.1 coordinate 18,293, forward strand.
CTCTGTGTAAGTTGAGTTGAAAGTTTCATACCTATTATACAACAGTGGGATATGTATTTATCATCCCTTTCCAAATATCATAGTTCGTGTGTGTAATACAAAAGAATAACAATTTTTAATTATTATTTGCTTATTTGTTTTTAATATAAATGTTTTTCCAAGTTGAGTTTATTTTTTGTTGCGGAAAAAAATGAGCAAGGCTGTTTTTAGAATAAAATGATACAAGAGAAAAAAAAAGTTTCCCCCACTCTTTGAGACAAGAAGCGTGCGTATTGGAAATTTCTGCGGTTATTGGTTATGTTCTCATTTACGCAGGTTAGATTCATGATTCATACACAACGTGTTGTTGTCCGACCGCGTGCAACACATGTCAGATTAATTTAAAATGGCAACATTATTCGACAAAGGAGATTCCGATTCCGAAACTGATTTAAAAGTCAACAAAGACTATGCAAGTAATTATAATTCGTGGCGACAGAAAGAGGAATTGAACAAACGTGAGTTCTCTCTATCGAGTTTTCGGACTTTTTGTTTACAACTCTTTTGAATAAAAAAATAACAATAATTTTCAATTACTTTTCATAGTTAAGACCAAATATGGAGAACACATAAAAAATTTGGAAAGTTCCGGAGAAGAGTCCGAGTCCTCCTCTGACGAGGATGAAGATGGAGCGGTAATATCTCTGTCCTGCAAGTTATAATATTGAATTTACAAAATGCTTATACATCTAACTTTTCACAGGAGTTGACTGAAGAAATGGAGAAGAGTTTCTACAAAACTCTTGCGTGTCTGAAAAATAAAGATCCTAAAATTTATGATGAGAAGGTTAAATTCTTTGATGAGTCTTTAAAAAATTCTGCTGCTAGTTCAAGCAAAAAAGCACAGAAGGAGAAAAAACTTTTTCTGCGTGATTACGAGAGGGAAATGGTTGTAGAGAGAGCAGGAAAATTAAGCGACAGCGAGGATGAGGATACATTCAGAAGCAAGAAGAGAGAAAGTAAAAAGCAAACGTATGTGGAAGAACAGCGCGCTCTAAAGGAGAGCATCAGCAAAGTAGTAGGTGATGATAGCGAAGGCAATGATGATGATGATTTATTAGTCCCAAAGTCGAAGACAGATTCAGAGAAATTGAAAGAGGAAGAGACTTACAAGGAGTGGTTAAAAGGTCAGAGAGGTGAAATTGAAAATGAAGAGAAAAGCGAGTTAAAACCCTTACGCGATTTTTGGACCAATCCACATCTCGACTCGAAGGAGAAATTTCTTCGCGATTACATACTCGATAAAAAGTTTTTGGACAATGATAACGAGGACAGAGAAAATCTTGATTACGATCAGATCGCTCACGACAGTGACGAAAATTTGTCCGAGGATGAGAGAAATATCGAGAAACAGGAAGAATTTGAGCACAAGTACAATTTTCGGTTCGAGGAACCCGATCAAGAATTTATCAAGAGATATCCCAGGACTCTGGAAAACTCTCTGAGAAAGAAAGACACGAGGAGAGCGGAAAAACGAGCAGAGGTTAAACAGCGCAAAGAGGAGGAAAAGATTCGCAAGCTCGAGGAATTGAAGCAGCTCAAAGCTCTGAAGAGAAAAGAAATCGCCGAAAAAATAGCTCAACTGAAGGAGATAACTGGTGTGAATTATTTGATAAGATATTTATATGATCTACTAATAAGAATTTTTCGACAATTAATTCAATTTTTGATTCCAGGCAACGACGATATTCAATTCGACAACATCGATCTCGATGCTGATTTCGATCCGGAAGAGCATGATAAAAAAATGCGTGAAATTTTTAACGAAGATTATTACGCGGCGCCAGAAAGCGATACGAAACCCGAATTTCCTGATATCGATGAAGAACTCGGTATCGAACGTGCGTGGGACGATTATGACCCCGAAACCGAGGAAGTCGCTCCGGAAGGTTCGCCAGACGATGTAGATCCGCATTGCGAAGATACTGATTTTAATGTAATTTTATCAATTTATAAGGAATTTTTGTAAAAAATTAACTACCTTGAAATTCAACTTTTCATGAAATCTAATATAAAATTTCTTCAGATGGATGCTGATTACGATCCAACAAAAGCTTTGCAAGACGAGCTGATAAATTCGACGAAAAAGAAGAAGAGACGTCGACGCAGTAAATTCGCCGAACTGATTTCAAAAGAAAAACCGAAATTCGATCCCGAGCTGCATTCGTCGTTCCGTGATTACATAGAGCAATATTATGCTCTCGATTATGAGGACATGATTGACGATTTGCCTTGTCGTTTCAAATATCGAAAAGTCGTTCCAAATGATTATGGGCTTAGCGTCGAGGAGGTAATTTTCATTACAACTTTTTTTATTTCAAGTATTTGAAAAATTGGCAATTGCAGAGATTTTTCTTTACTTTTTTGTTTTGTTTTTCGATTCCATTCAGATTTTAATGGCGGATGATCGTGAATTGAATAAATGGTGTTCTTTGAAAAAAGCCTTGGAGCACAAACCTGAGCACGTCGAGATGAATGAAGTTAAAATTTATCAGCAAAAATCGAAGAACGAGGCGTTCAAAAAGAAGATATTAAAGAGCCTTTACACGTACGTGATACAATCAGAATAATTAATAAGTCACATTTAATGATAATGATATTTTTCCGTTCTTAAAAACTTTATTTGATTTTCGATGGCAGACCGGAAGAAGAGCCCCAAGATCCGGAAACCGCTGAAACGCTTCTCAATCCCGAGAACGATGATACGGCAAACAAGAAAAAAAGGAAAAAGAAGAAAAAGAAGAACCTTGCCAAAGCAAATGGAGTCGCGAGCGTAGAAAAGTCCGAGAATTATAATTCAGTGCCGGAAAATTCGAGCTCCGAAAACAAGAAGAAGAAGAAGGAAGAATCAAAAACGGAAACGCAATCACCGATGAGAAATGGCAAAAAGAGGAAAATTTCTAACAGTGAGGGAAGTTCGAGAGTGAACCTGCAACCGAAGGAGCCTCTCGAAAAGAAAGCAAAACGAGAAATGGATAATTCATCGCAAAACAAGAGAAATAAGAACGAGATTCCCGATAAAAAATTCAACAACGAAACGAATGCATCAAACAAAAAGAATAAAAAACACTTGGGAAAATCGCCAAAGAGCAATACATTCAAGAAAACTATAGACAAAGGTATGGAACAAATCGCGAATTTGAGTTCAGAGAGACTCAAAGCTTACGGTCTGAATCCTAAGAAATTTAAAAACAAATTGAAGTACGGTAAAAAATCATAAAATACTTTTTAAATAAATAAATCATTGTAAAAAGTTGTTATTCTCTTTTTAATCAATAATTTCAATTCCAAAAGCGTCTCTAAACACAATGTACAAAAAGTGACACAAAAAAATTGATAAATAAATGAGCTTTGCGATATTAGGGTTACAGAGGCTGAACACTCGAAGAAAAGGAGGTCACAACGTACAATATACATATAACACGTTGAGATAAATGATATTTGCGGATTATTAGAAATGTCACAGGGTACACACAGTTTGCTTTTGTAAAATCCCCGATCCGTTTCGTAAGCCGAGCCTTATGTCCGAGCAGGGTGTGTCGCTTCTTCCCCCCCCCCCCCCCTCCTCCTCCTCCTTCTCTTCCTCAATAAGGCTACCAAATTGGCGCGTTTACAGATCAGCTGACTTTTTTTCTCCGATTCATCGTAAAACTTGAGATAGAAGATAGAATTGTATCACAATCAACAAATTGTAAAATAAAGTAAAAAATCATAACACAATTAAATAAAATATATAAATATAAAAGAAATAAAAAATATGAATGTAAAAGGATCGCCAGAGAAAGTTGATAAAAATAAATGAAAAGAGTGAATATATTTCGCCGACGACAATATGAAAATATAAATCGTTGAGGTTATACGCGTGCTCGACGATGAGACATGTTTTTACTTTCTTTTTTGTAAGGTGCTGGAGTAATCCAGAACGAGTGTTCGTTTCGTTTCGAGAGGGGATAGAAAGGGGGGACATTGAGAAAAAAGGATCCCCCTTGGGTGCGATAAATCAATCCCCTCAGATCCCGAGGACTCGCGCATAGTGTAGCAGGTGGCTCGAACGCCCACCATCGCGTCCTCGCGCCTCTCTAATTCTCAATTAATGCCATGTCCTTTTCGTAAATTCCTTAAGAGAAGAATCCTCCTATTTTGGCTTTCGTTTTATCAATATTTTTATCATCAACTTTACACGACTACTCAATAATAAAAAACTTATCGCCCATAAAATTTGATTCCATATTCAATGTACATATGTATATGCTTAAATATTGTTCTCCTATATTAATAAGTAATTTGAATCGACTGCTTTTATCAGAACTCTGATTATTTATCAATTTTTCATTACATTTATATACATAATTGTAAAAATTTAAATATATTATGTATTCTAATGACTAAATGAGAATAATTTTTTTATACTTTTTTTGGGTAATTTTTCATCGCTCATCAAATGCATGAAGCGTGTAATAGACACACTTTTTTCTATTGACGTCGTCGTTGGACAAGTTTGATCGATTTTTACGAGATTACGGCGAGAATCGGGGATACAATCGCCGAATTTAACGGACTGACGCTTCCCATCTGCACTCGATACTCGTAAAAGTCTCTCCCTACGGGAGCTCGTTGTAATTGACGGTGAGAGAGAGATAACTCGAACGCGTAATTGCCGGAAAATCGCTCTTGAGGGGGATCGGACGAAAAGGAATAAGGAAACATTTCTCATCCCTATTTTTCTCTCCAAATTTACACCTGTTAATTTTGTCAATTCTACGGAAGTTTTATAAAAAATACACTTTTTTATTTTTCCCAATTTTTTTATTATAATAACATCTACTGAAAAAAAAAAAAAAAAATATTTTTCCCCAATACCGTTTGTTTAATTTTATTCAAAATTCTTATTTATATACAATTTTTTATGACGTTGATTCCACTACAGGTTCTGTATCAAATTGGACTATAATTATCAGGTAAGTTACACACGTCGCAATAAACTAGAAAAATATTTCGAAATTAGTAAATGTATTGTCGTATTTAAATAATTATTTATTAAAAGTATGCTTACGGATCCCAGAAAAGTGTATCCAAGCGTGAAGAATCCGAGTGGTGAGAAGTGTACAGGAATTTTGATAACTTGTAGGGAAAATAGATGAATCTCGTTGGACAATTCTGAATCGACAGGAATATTTTTCAGGTTCAGCATCGAGAGAATCAAGTCTTTCGTTCGTTTTGCCTGAAAATTTTGAATTTTACTTGCATCATTGAGAAATTATTATTTATACTCGAATAAACAATAAAATATGTGAAAAAAATATTTTGTTTTTTAGGCGATCTTTAATGATGGATAATTAATTTTCTCATATACAATAATAAAAAATAAAAAAATGTGAATGCCTGAATATTTAATGAATAAAATGAAAATGTTGATTACTTCTTTGGTAGCATGCTCGGCAGAACCGTGAATGGTGACCAGCATAAATAAACCTCTTATAATCCATACCATCAGAATTGCGAAGTCGCGTTTGTGATTTTCAATGCCTATCTCAATGAACGTTCTCACGGTGTATAATGCTCCAACTAGGGATACGAACTGCATCCCTGATTCAAGTAGTATGACTATCCCATACAAATTGTCTATAGTCTTTGCGATCCTGGTCAATTCGAGATGAACCTGTCTTCGGGTAATTCAGATTTTCATATGTATTTTTATCGTATATAATATAGTATTTGGAATTTTCAAAATTCTCGCTTGAGAACAATTTCAGAATTGAAATTAAGATATTTTTTTTTCACAGTAACAGTCACCCAAAATTTTCGTTCTTGCATTGTTTTTTTATTAAATATTTTTTGTTCCTTTCAAGAAAAGATATGAAAAAATTTGGGACTAAAAAGTAAAAATCTGATTTTTTCAAATTTATTTTTTAATTTAACAATAATTATCTCATAATCTATATAATAAATTAATTTTCGTAACTTAAGTATTTGATAAAATATCATTTATTTGTTTATTTCTTTTTTTAATATATACTAACTTCATCGTGCCAATTAAAACATGTCTAGCCTCGTCGTTTCTCGAAAGTATTATTGTCCTTTCATCGAACGATATTTCTCCAGCACGATTTAGTTTCCGTAACGATTTTTTTGTCGCATCATTTGTAAATTGCGTGTTCGTTGGTAAATAAGAATTTTCAATGAGTTTGTTGATCACCCAAAATCTTTGACAGATCAATCTGTATATCATGACGAGAAGACATTGAAATAATGATTTAGAAAATATAATATTTAATTGTGAGAATTTTTAATTTTAATATAAAAATTGAATACCCAATTTGCAGTTTGTTTTTCTATTGATTTAGATTTAATGATTACTCGCCTTGTTTGCAGCCAATAGTTGAGGGCAATGGTCAAGTTGATATTGAGTGGATGATGAACGAGTAAAGATCCGACGAAATTCTTGATTGTACGCATGGAAACTTGCTTCCATTTCGAGGCGGAGAGTATTTGAAAGAAAGACAAGACGATTGTCGAAAGAATTATGAAGAAAGAGAATCGAAAGCTGTGCCAGTAATTAAAATTTGCCCCAAACTGGGAAAGCGTCAAATCCAGGTTTCTAAGTCGAACGTTCGCACGAGTCATTCTCTTGAGAATAATAAAAGAAAATACACTTCAAAATATAGTTCTATGATGAGCGAACGAAGCAGCTCAATTTTTTTCACATTCCGAAGTCAAATATTTATGTGTCAAAAAAATCGTCTAGATAAAAATCGTATAATTCATTACTTACGTGACATTTTTTCTACTATACTTGAAAAGAAATAAAAATTTGCAAAGTATAAATTCAATTATTATTACATTTCCAAATGAATAAGTATGCTGATAATCAGAAAAATTCCGAGAAATTCTCGAATAAAAATTATACCATGGCATATATACTACATTATTACAACTTGATAATCATATCTAGAAGAAAAAAAACCCTTGAATGCACATGATAAATACTCACTCTGGTACGCGCAACAGCTATAATTTGGGCTATAATCATTATGAGATAATTAGCATAAAAGAGAACGATCGCAACGAGATCTCGACGCGTTGTGGTAGATCTGGTAAGTTTTCGGATGTAATGAATCGCGAACAAGTTGACAGCGATGCCATAAGAAAGGTTAAAAGTTGTGAAATAAATGACAGTAAAGACCACGCGACGGCGTCCTATCGGATATTCGAAGATTCCACCACCGAATAAAGCGAAAAAAATGCGCAATGGGTAAAAGCTCTCTGTCAAACTTTTCGGATGCCAAACCATTTTTTATAATAATTTATACAATTTTTTCCATCATTCAACAAAAGTTGAACTTTTTTTTAATTTAAAATATTTTTTGGTAATTTTTCATTATTGCAGTTCGATTATTTTGATAATATTTTTCGGTACGAAAGAAATTTTTTAATGCTGTTGAAAATGATTTATTTTACTTCTTTTGTAGCAAATTGTACGAGTTAACGATTGCTTCTGACTCGGAACCGTTCGTACGGAAAGGGAGAAAACGGCTGATCCTCGAGAGACCGAGCCCATCACTTTGTACAATCGGTTTTTTTTCTTTTTTTTTTTCAACACAAGCGTTATTCTACATTTAGATACGATCATCGCCAAGTTTGCTCCCTTATCAATTCTATTATATGTATGGAAAACACTTGTCTGATGGTACAATTACATACTGCGATGACGAGGATGATAATTTTTTTATTGATTTGTCTTCGAGTCAGAAAACATTATTTGTTGTATGTTTCTTATACGGAATATATTTTTTCAACTTGAATCATTTATTTTGCATCGTACGTATTATTGTAATGACCTCTTGCAATTTTTATATGTGATATCCTGAAATTTGTACTGTTTTGTTAAAAATATTTTTATCGTCAATTTTTCATTATTCAAATGAATTCTTGCAATTTTTAATATTTGCAAAATAAAAATATTATTCAGAGCGATTCATCGTCAGTTTCGCGGATTTTAAAAGCTTCAATGATTTTTTTCGACAAAAGATTTTTGGTTCGTTGATTACTTTTGGATAAATTTTCTTTTGGTCATTCACAGAAAAATTCCAATTCAACTCATCATCAGATGGTTGAAATTGATGGTTCAGTGAGTAAAAAAAAGTCTTTGAATAAAAAATAAATTGTTTTTTCTCCATTAGAAATATATAATAATTGATGATGCACGTCAGTGATAAGAGTGAGTCGAAAGGATATCAGTTTTCATAAATATTTGTGAAACAGTTTCGATCTCTTTTTTCGATCCCTCGAACGGTTTCGTTGAGGTTTATCAGGACGAGTGCGTGAATTAAATTTGCATGCTCGACATCCCGTGACAGTAGGGTCGAAACGCAGCGTGTAACTAAAGTTCTCTTCCCGATGGGCGTCGAAGCAGATTTGAGGGGTGGCTGGTTGGTATAAACGACATTTGCCATACATAAAGATTATGTTGTCGAGAAACTCGGATTATGGGGTGGGTCCGAATGTCAACAAACTTTTTCTGATTCCTCATTCACGCTCGCTCGATTTTTTTCTTCAAAATAAATTGGAAATGAAAGATTTTTCAATGGACAACGATTTTTTTTTGCAATTCATCACGTGTGATATATTTGAAAATGTAATTTTATGGAAATGAACATGCGGAATCGCAAAATGAACTGCGGATTCCGAGAAAAATTGATAATAAAGTCCACGAGTTGTTAGTACTAATTGTTTTCTTATATTTTGTATTATTAAAAAAAGAAAAATGAAAAAAATGAATTTCGCAAATAAGAGAAAAATGTTTATTTCTTTTTTCATGAAAGATTTCGAAGCGTGGCTCATTATATTTCTTCAGATTTCAAAATCTACGAAAATAAATGAATTTTTTGAAAATCGATCGTGGGCGGGGGGTGAACAAATTACGGACGAGGAGAGAAATTGATGGAATACTTTTCGACGAGATGAGCATCGCAGGAAAAGAGAAAAAAGGGCGCCGATCCGTGAAGTTGGCTTCCCGTAATCCTATTCTTTTTCACTTAGTTTTCGCGTCTCGGGGATGAGAGCTCGGAGAAGCGAGCGATCCCCAGGGACTTGGTGCATCGAGTCCGAGAATGTTTACGTGACCAGATGGGAGCAGCTCGTCTTTGCCCAAAGAGTGAGACAGCGAGAGAAAAAGAGCGATCTCGCGACGGCATATGCGATAAAACGGGCAAGAAAATATAATATAAATGGATATTGATGCGTTAAAGGAATACTTTTCCAAACGTAATTTCACAAAGTTTCAAAAACAAGAACGATAGAAATCAAATTAATGATCATGAAAAACAAATAAATATGAAAATCATTTCTAAATTAAAACTATTATATATATTAGAATATATATAATAATAGAAAAACAATAAATCAATGGCAAAATCATTATATTATTGCATCTGTTATGTTTCGATATTTTGCAAAGCAGTGTGAGAATAAAAATGATGAAAATTGAATTAATTCATTTTGAAAAACGAATGAATGAAAAAATCATCATTAAATTGTTATTATTATTAATGATGGATTACATAATACTTTTATTTCGTATTTACAGTTTCATTTTATTATTAATTTTTATATTAGTTATATAGTTTTACTTATTTTTGTTTGTCTAGCGTCTTAGGCTTCGAGTACGTGGCTGAGATAAGCGATGTAACAAATCGCGAGACGAAGTATCTCGATCTTCGAGAGCTTCTTGTCAGGCGGCAGAGTTGGCAGTAATTTTCGAAGCTCGGCGAAAGCGAGATTGAAAGCTTCCACTCGGACTCGTTCACTGAAACATTGATTGAATATTTTTTTCGATTCCTTTATAAAACGGAAAAAACGAAACTGAATAAGTATATCTAGTGTAAAGTTTCAGGGGCTGGTGCTACCGACTGAAAAATCGAGATATATATTCATTTTTTTTTGAATCTCATTTTTCGCAACATTTCATAAGACATTTCATAAGAGTGTTATAAATATAGCGACTTTCAACACAATGATTTTTTCGATTTCTCGCGGTCGATCAAGTATAGCCCCCGTTATAAATAAATACCCCCCGTAAATAAATAAAATAATAACCGAGTAGCGTGAGCAGTTCGATATTTTTGCGTGGCTCTTCTCCGTCTGCGTCTCTCCTCTCGAGAAAGCGTTCCCGTGGCTGGACCGTTCGCCATGTTGTTGTGACTCCCGTTTACGATTGAATTTTCACGATCTCTAGATAAAAAACAATCTCACAATTTCTTCAAAAAATCGAAATTCCACCCAACAAAAAAAACGATTTCCAATTGATATCAAATTTGATTTTTTTTCTTTATTTTTGCAAAATATTAGCAACGAACCTGCGCCTGGGCTGAAGGCTCAAATTGCAGCACGTCGATATTGACAGAAGAGATTCTCTCTCCATCATCCGCCTGAAAGGAAGAAAAATTATCCAATAAACTAATAATAAAATAAAGATCGGAAAAGTGATAAATAAGCCCGAAGAAAAATAGAAAGGGTTTTCTTTCTTATTCTTTCCACCCTCGTATAACGATCGGGGTAAATATTTGGCAAAATATGGGACGTGAGTTTCGATCAAGAAAGAAAAAAGATTTCGAGAATAAGTATACGAATTTAGGAGAAAAAAAAGAGAAGCTCGAGCAGGGAATAAAATTCAGGAAAATGTATCCTCGGGGAATTTCCTTTCCTCGTGGAAATCGAAATGACCGAAAAAGGGGAGATAAAAAGAAAGCGTCGAATCAACGCTGAATCTTTTCGATTTTTTAAATAATTTAAGAGGAATAAAAAAAACAAACAAACCGCAGTCTCGAATCTTTGAGCTTTGTCCCTTTCCGAAGATTTTATCGTAAATAACCGACCATTCGTATGGATGTGAGAAAACTTTTCTCTTTTGAACCCTCGATTTCTCTCAATAATTCAAATCTCTGCGATTGAGAGCGCGCGGGACAGAGTTACGTGACAATTTTCGTTTTACGACTCTGCTTACATTTTTTACGTGAATGTTGTTTCGTTTTTTTATCATTAAAATTCGAATAACGACGATTTGAATATTTTCAAAGGCATACAAAATTGTTTACCAAAAAATTAGACGTTTGTTTAATTTTTTTACAAATTTGAAATTCTTTAGTTTAAATTTAAAATAAACAATTTTTTACAGGGAACGTTTACAGAATTTATGTAACATCGAGAGAACATTTACATCGAGTATACATTTTTAAACTGTTCCGACTGTATTTGTTGATAAGTGAACTTCTTTAAAATAATTTCAGTATGAAAAACGGAACAATTTATTACAAATTCGAAACTTACCACTAACGAAGGTGCAAAGCAAACTTCATGTTGAATTTCACTTTTTAAAAAGTCTCATCACAGATTTTTCCTCGTCATTATCAACGTGATGATTTTTTTTCGCAGAATTTTCACTTCATCATGATTTTACGGAATTTTATGAATTTTTTCAAAATTTCACTGTTCTCTCCGATCGATGTACTCCGTATCGCGCGGTAACGAAGTCGAGATTGTATCTGATAAGATTTCGATGTATGCTCGATGGTCCAGCCCAGAATCTGGAATTCCCATCGATCAGGGCTCGTTTCCACCCTCCAGGTTGAAAACCACGCCCTCGCAGCTCGCAGCATCCCCCGCGATTCGCCAATCAAGTTTTTCATCCCAGGATCGCAGACGCCCAGCAGACACGACGCCATTGTCGTCCTTGCATGCTGACATTAGCAAAAGATTCGTGGATTAAACATTTTTTCGTTCAAACCGACGAAATTAAAAATTCATATTAAAATTGTCTCTTGAATTCTTTGCGCCTTTGAAAAATAAAAAAATGTTTAAACATTTGTCAATATTATATTAATAATAAATATAGTTTGATTAATTAGAAATAAATAATATTGAAAGACACATTAAAATAAATAAAATAACATAAAAAAAATCATTTACAGAAACAATTACGATCTGCGTCAAAGGGAAAACTTGTTCATAAAAAGACATCATTTTTGTTTGTAAAAATTAATCAATATTTATGTTTAATTTATGATTTTATGAGATTTATTTTACGTAATTTTGTGAGAATTTTTAAAATAGAATATTAGAATGTTTCGTTTTGAATATTTTCTTTCTCGGCAGCTTTTTTTAATGGAAAAAATTGACAAAGGGGAGGAAGCGAAAAAAAAGAATTTTCTTGGCCTTTATTAAGGCTTCGCAGATGTGTCTCGGAGAGCAAGTTGCACCTGATCCTCCAGCAGGAAATCCATACTGCCTCTCGTCTACAAAACTTCGTCCTCTTGAACGAAAATGAATTTTCCGAAGCAGCGAGAACTTTCCAACTTATAATTTCTTGAAATAATTTACAAAGATATTCTCTCCTTAAACATTTTTCTTTTTAATTAATCAACATGCAAAATGCATATTCAAACAAGTTTTTGACAAATGATAAAATTTCTCGATGCAAATCGGTCTTGTGGATTAATAATTGTCATTTTACAATTTTTGACAATAAAAATTATTCGTCACAACAGATTTTCATGAAATCCCACTCAAACTCTTGTTTTTTTTCAAGATTCTCTGTTCAAATTATAAAACCCACGAAAAAAATTTCATTTTTTTATCGTTTGAAAAACAAAATAAAATTTACATATCTGTAATCATTGTAGTGTCGATCTATCGTTATAAAATTTTATTCCAATTCAGAGCACTATTGGATTTATTTTATAATATTCTATGAAGTTTGCCAAAAGGCGTTTCTTTAAAACAATTCATTCGGACAAGAAATTTGAAGTTGAAGTAATCTACAAATACAACACAAATTATGATGAATGACAAATTTTAACGGACATTATTCGGAGAGCGTGAATTATGAATTTTATAAAATATGTATACAAAAAATATCGAGCAATAAGAATCGCACGGTACTTTACTTTTTCTTTTCTAAAAAATGTTCCGGAGAAAAGAAAATTTTCCATCATCTGTATCACATTAAAATAGTAAAAAATCATTATTTCATTGTAAAAAATTTAACAAATTGTCAATGAAAATATCTGTTATCACTTTCCGTATAATAACAGTGGAAAAAATATGCATATTAATAGAATCAAGCTCGAATAAAATGTTTACATATGTATTTATTTGCTGAAAAAATGTGCATTGCTAAAAATATTATATTTATTTTTTATCAAAATTTATTTGAATCACTTGAAAGAAATGGAAAAAATAAAATTGTCTTGTTCGATGAAAATGTTAAATATTAATAAAAGTATCGTTGATTGATAATAATTATTCGGTGCACGATATTTATCCATCAACGAGAAGAAGAAAAACGTAGAATGACGTATGGAGGGTGCCGGCACGTGCGAGCGAAAAGTGACGATCACGATTTGAACATCGTGATGTTGATGATGATTGGAAAGCCTTGAGAGATATTCGGGGTGGCCGCGAAAGGAGCTCTCGGAGACAGAAAAGAATGAATTCTGCGGTCGGAAGTGTCATGGGATAGTTCACACCTCGTTACTCCTAGATACGTCCCCCTCTCCTTCTCTTTTGTCAACCACGCAATTTCGGTGACAACAACCCCTCCTCCCCTTGTCTGACACACTTGGACCCCTCATTATTTTCCCAGAAAACCCTTTTCGGTTCTGCGATTGTACTCGAGGGACTTTTAAATTGCTCAATTCGTAACGGAACACTTTTCGATTATTAAAAAAGTATACTTAACTATTTTAAGACGGATGAGTGATGAAAAATTGATAACTCTCCAGAATATTTTACAAAAAACAAAAATTCCATTTTGTATACGCGGATAAAATCAATCTTCAAGAAAGTAGATCTCTAAACAATGATGATGATGATGATGATGATGATGATAAAATAACGATAACAAAGTAACAACAATAATGATTTAATAATTATTAGAATGTTTTATTTTTCACAACAAACTTTATCAACAGGAAAAATTATCTGCTGTGAGAGTAGAGTTATTGGACTTATATGATAATGCAGGGCTTATGCGGCAGGACTAAACTTACCGACAGTAAATAATGTTATAATTTCGATTTCTTTTTTTTCAGTCTACGTCACAAACGACGCTGTTTTAAGGATCTTAATAATAATAATAAATATCTTTTTAATACTGCACACAGATTGAAGTCTTTCGTTTTCTCATTTTAATCATTCGCGTCTAGAAAATCATTTTAGTTTTCTTAGCATTATGAATTGTTGTTTTTGCTCGTTTGTGAGATCCTGCCGTTTTTCAATCCTTGGCAAAATGGATCGTCGGAAATGATTGTGTAGAGATTTTTTTGTTTTATTTGTCAGTATCTAAAAGAATTTTTAAAAAAATTGTGAATTTGGAAAATAAATATTAGTCAATTTTTGTGAATACACTCACTCCTCGGCAAATCATCTCGTCCCATACCGTAAGGCCTTTAGCCCTGAAGATGACCCGATATTTCACTAAATATTTAATCATTGTTGTTCGTTCCAGCTCTGTAAACTTTTCCCGTCTAGAGATACTGAGAAACAATGAAAGAAAATTAACAAACATTTTAGAGAATGATGGATAAAAAATTTATGAAAAATAATAATAATAGAACTTACATAGCTTTTTCTTGCTGACAGTTACTGGGTTGCTTGGAGTTGTTGCCAAGTGACATTTGCGATCTCTCGGAATGTGAGACAAAGTATAAGGATGAATTGGTTTCTCATTCTCATTGGCATTTCTACGAGTTTCCATTTTCTGATTCTTGATGCTGAAATTCATAGGATCCTTTGATGAAGTCCGATAAGATTTATTTTCTGGTTTTATATGTTTTGGTGATGACTGCAAATAATCATGACGGTTGTCGCTTGATGAAGAAAAAAGTTCTCGAAGTATTCTATGATCAATACTTGATTCCATTTCTGTTTTTATTTTCGGAGATAGGCGAGGTTCATGATTTCCAACTCCTTATTCCAAGGCTTCTTGTTGCTTTGCAATCCTCCTTGATTCAGCGGCGCATATTTTCATCTTTCGATCCGACATCTCTCCAGTAAATGAACGGCAAATTTAGATGAGCGCGTATAAAGTAAGGATTCAATAGTTTTACATTTTTATCATTGTTTTTAGAAGTTAACATTTTCTGATTCTTGCTGAAATTCGCAGGATCCTTGGATGAAATCGAATAAGATTTATTTTCCGGGTTATCTTGTGATGATGCTTTCGACTGCGAAGATTCAGCAGCGAATATTTCCATCTTCAGATCCGACCTCTCTCCAGTAAATACAAATTTAGCTGAGCTTTTTTTGACTCCTATCTGGTTGAGGTTATAAACGCTAATGGAGATATACCGCGACGTAGCGGTGCGATGATGAAATGAATTCTTTTATTGTGAGATTCTGTGAGAAATGATCAAAAGTGGGTATAGTATATTGAGGTAATCACCGGTATCGCATTAAAAACGTTTGTAAGTTAATAGTTTGTTTATAATTTAATGTTTTATGATTGTCGCATGCAAATTTTGCCGGCAGGAACGTCGGAACAATAACCTGCCGACGAGTGATTTTTTTTTTTTTTTTTTTTTTTTTTTTTTTTTTTTTTTTTTTTTTTTTTTTTTTTTTTTTTTTTTTTTTTTTTTATATTCTACTTCTGTTTGTTCTTATATTTGTCTCATCTTTTTTCGACCCTAGATTTCGAACGAAATATCGCACACACGAGACAGTTCAAACGCATCAACAAATTTATATATACATATATTTTCAACAATTTCTCATTTCATTTCTTACGATCGTAATATTAAAATATGAATTAAAATTCACATGTAAATTTCGAAATTTTCAAAGTGATTTTACTCACGCCATTTTGTAACAAAAAAAAGTAACAATAAGTTGATTATACACAAATTCGAAAAAGCAGAAAAGTTGGCGGCTAACTTTAGCGCCATCTTCAAAAAGTTCTGAAGCAGATTTGATTCATGTCCACACTCCACACCACATATTCTCTCTCAGTATCTAACCCCTATGGTATGGATGGATCGATCAGTCTCCTACGTACTACGTACTGTGTATGTTGTAATACGATTTATTGTACGACGTATTCGTTTTGAACGTTCTCAGTTAAATATACATATATAAATAAATGAGAAATTACATCGCAGAGAATTATCACCATGTCCTGTCGGCTTTAATTTTTCGATAATAATAAAAATATTTTCGGCTCTGAGAAAAAAATCGCACTGAGGTGATCCTGGGCTCCGTTGTAAAAAAGTGACGTTTACTTATCAACAGCTAGAAGCGATAAGGCAAAAGAGAGGCAGCAATGTCGGGCTTCGACGAGAATCCCTTTGGCGAGCCAACTGTCAACGACCCGTTTGCAGTAAGTTATTTTTTTTCTTCCGCTACTTGCACGAGAGATCAGAATGCAACCAGAAATTACATTTGAGCATACGGATGGAGAAAATTTTCGGATCTCTACTCCCCCTCGTGTGCCTTAAATTACATATCTCAAATACCCTGTAAATGTAAATGAAATTCGCGAAAATAATTTTGTCCTCTCTCCTTCGTTCTCCTCTGCGGTTTCGTGATAATCGTTCGTGAATCATCGTGGATCCGATTATCCGGGCGCTATGTGTGGCTCTCGTATGACGAGATCGATAAAGATCTCGATTGATAAGATTTGTTTTTTATGCTCACATTTATTTCTTCACTTTAGGGAGAAACTTTAGAATTCTCAATGATAAGAGATAAAGAGCTCGGATAAAGAAACGTACGAGATTACGCGCAAAGAGTAAGAATGTCCCTCAAAGTACTTTGAAAGATTTTGTTTGGCTAACTTTGTGGTTTTTTTGAATTTTTGAGGACCCTGCGGTCAGAAGAGCTGCAGCTGCGACTCCAGCGAGCAGAGGCATCGAAGATTATAATCCATTCGCGGAACCTAGCTCTCAAGGTGCAACTCAGGTCAGAGGAGCCGCAAATCCTCCTATTTACGGTGGAGTTGGGGCTACTCAGCAGCCGGCAACATTGCAACCGACCAGTCAAGAAGTCCCTCCGCCCCCGTATTCTCGCAGTCCACAGCAAACCGTTCCGAGTCCTAATGTGGGAAGTTCTTTCGGCCTGGGAAGCCCACTTTCACCTACCGCACAAGTAATACATTTTTTTCTACTCTGAAATATCTTTAAGCATCTTCATATTGAAATTGTGGAACAATGTTATGAAGTATTAAATCAATTAAATAACCAAGTACCAATCCTTTCAAACTTTTCGAAATATTGCTTTCAAATGGTTTAATGATAATAAATCACATTATCGCCCACTTTACAGCAACGTGCAGAAGATGAAATGAAAGCAGGAGTGGGACCAGAATTAAGAGGTTCCATTTTAAGTGAGTTTTTCAACAACGCGAGAATCTACTTTCAAAAAAGTTTATTATGTACCTACATGAGCAACATTATAAAAGTAAGGTCTTTCAAATGTTAAAATTGGATTTTCAACAGATGACAAGAATTGGCCCCCGCTACCAGCCAAGTGTTGCTTTCAGCCGTGTTTTACCCAAAATATAGAGGTAGACATAAATGTAGAGTTCCAGAAAATAGTCAGGCAACTTTATTACCTGTGGATGTGTAAGTATCAATTATTTGCAACTGCCGAATCACGAAAATACTCTGAATCAAGTTTTATTGCGGGAAAAACTTGATCCGCTTCCTAAAAATTCTTTTCTATTTTTTAGTCCACAGCCTTGTGCTGATTTTGAACGTGGTCGGGGGTTTCGCCGTGATTCTCTGCGAGAACCATTATACCATTTTTGGATTGGGTATTCTCTACGTCCTTCTCTTTACACCCTTCTCGTTCGTTTGCTGGTTTCGTCCCGTATACAAAGCTTTCAAGTTCGTTTAAATTCAATAATGTACAATACTCTTTAACCTCTGGTATCTTAACTTGGGATTCGAAAGAATCATATCGTAAACAAATTTTTCATTTATTCCAGAAGCGACAGTTCGATCAATTTTATGGTATTTTTTTTCGTTTTCTTCTTCCAACTGGTCGTCACGAGTATACAAGCCATCGGAATTCCTGGCTCAGGAACTTGGTAACATTTAATATATCCATATTGCCTCCAAATAAATTTTATCACTTTTCATATGGAAATACAATACATTTGTTTCAACAGTGGCATAATTACGGCCATTTCATCATTCGATGGTACTCCTAAAGGTACATTCCTCGGGATTCTGCTCCTCTTGATTGCAGCGTGCTATAGCGCCGCTGCTGCCGGAGACTTTTTGCTCCTAACTAAGGTAAATTGATTTTCAACAGATTTTTGGATGGAAATTAAGTTAACTTAACTAAATTCTCAAATCTTTTTCTTGTAAACAAAGAGAATCCAATTTTTGTCAATTACTGCATACTTTCTGAAAAGTGTTGTCATTTAACTTCCAAAATTTTTTTAGGTTCATCGCATTTATCGAAATTCAAGTGCGAGCGTATCGAAAGCTCAGGAAGAATTCGCGACAACGTTTTTACGAAATGAGCACGTGCAACACGCCGCTGGTAATGTCGCAGCCAGCGCAGTGCGCCAACAAATGGCCAATGCAGCCCCCCGCTATTGAAGAAGCTAGAGAACGACGAAAATCGAGGAATATACGAAAGAAAATAACAAAAGTTAAAACGCATGCATCTTTTGCATCACAATGACAATTCTAAAGACGAAAATTGATCGACTGTGGATAAAAATCAGGAGCGCGTATTTCGCAAACGCGAGGAAAGACAATACGTCAGAAAAAGAAAGAAAAAAAAAAGAAGAAAGACGTATATTATCATATATTAAAATCATTGTGTCCCGTTTCGCGACTTTTTTGTTACATGTGAAATATTAATTATGAAATTTGTTGATGACTCGACGTGATTCGCAGACCGATTTTATTTTTTTAATCAACAGTATTGGAAAGAACAAAATTTAATCACGACCCACACATAATATAATGATATATGAGGATGAACCTGGGACATCACCGACTTCGAACACGGTTACTCGCGTCTCTCCGCCCCATGGAACACAAACTCTTGTGATTTTGGTACAAAAGCATTCTTCACTTTTTAAAAATCGATCTATGATTTGTATACATTTTTTTTTTGTTTTTCATATAACTCTTTTGTCGTCCGTGAGAGATTTTAGGTGTACGACGTACTTTTGGAATTCCATGCAGAGGCGTTCGTTTCCACTGACCGATAATTACGGTACGAACCCTCGAGTATGCAAACAAATTATTATCTCCGGCTTTTCCTCAAAGTGACAAAAGCTGTCGATATCTCTGCTAATCAGAGTCAGTTATTACGTTGACCCCTTGTTTTTTCCCCTGTGATTAATATATACGCGATTAGTCCAAGATCTCGATTCCCTCCCTCAGACCACAATTTTAACAGGATTGCGGTTGATAATATATTTTCTATAAGATAAACACAAATAAAATTTAACGAAGTCACGATACTTGGATAAGAAGATTGAAAGGACTTGCGTGTGATTTGAACGAATTCGTGAGCTACCAAATATTTATTTCATCTTTTCGCTATGAAAATATAAAACTTTGGAAATTTAATTTTTATCTCAAAGAGAATCGATCAAACATTGAAGGCCTAGATGATCCAACAGTTGGGTGGCTAAAAGATTAAGTATTAGGTTTCAGAAATAATTGTTGAATCTGTATTAAATTTAAATAATTTAAAAATTATGAAAAGCTGTTGAATCGAAAAAAAACAAAAAAATGAAGAAAACATATAAGAAAAATTTGAATTCTACCTTCTTCATTAAAGCTGACTGTGGGATCAACCGGAAATGGACACCCAATGTCACTGGTACCTGACGGATGAGTGCCAATTAGTTGAGCCGCGATAATCGCGTCCATTATTTCCACTTGGTCTCGGTACATCAAACGAGCATGGCCCTCAGCCAACCTATAAAAAATATGAAAATTGTTCGTGCGGGCAAAAAAAAAAATGTTCAATTGAGAAATAATTTTGATTCAGGAAAATATCGATATCAATCAAATAAGAAAGTATCTGATGAGTGGAGAAAAAAATTTCTATTTACGCAAAGGGATAATTTCTTGCCGTATAAGACTGTCGAGAAGCCGAATCGTTGTTCTCTCTTCTCGCCGGTTTGGATTTGCTCTGTGGTAGAGAAAAACCGTGCTCAATATTCTCTCAGCTTCGCCGGTGAGAACGGGCTTCAAGTAATGAACATGAGCTAGATATTCACGAAGGCTTTCTTCTCTCCAAAGACCTTCGGATTTCAAGAGGTCCATGTGTTTCTTCGAGTCCCTTAAACGCGATTTTCGAAATCTTATTTTGAGATCTTCATATCATCGTGATATTCTTGAACATGTTCTCATTTACTAGAAGAAGCTAATTTACATTTTTTTCTGACCGTCAACATTCTCGCAGGCGGCTCTCAATATATGATCCGAAGTCATTTTGTCCCACTCCGGATTTTTGTTATCCTTGAGCATGAGGATGAGATCGAAACGGGAGAGAAGTGGATTTCCAAGCCGTGTTTTCGTCTCCGCGCCTTCGACGAATTTACCACCAACTGGATTGATTGCCGCAACTACGCTGCAACGAGAATTCAACGTACTGACCAAACCAGCTTTTGCTATTGATATGGTCTGTTGCTCCATCGCCTCGTGAAGAGAGGCTCGGTCTTGAGAGCTCATCGTCGTAAACTCGTCCACGCAGCAGACTCCGCCGTCCGCCAGCACGAGAGCGCCGCCTTCTAAATGCCAGCCATCTGTGTCCTGTGAAAATCGAAAAATATCCGTGTACAAAGAGTAATGTAAAAACTGTATAATATAATAATTGTATAAAAATAGTAACATATTCGATTACGCAACAATAAATATAACACAGAAATATGGGTTAAATGGAAATTCAATGTACATTGAATTTCGGACAATTAATTTTTTTCAAAATTAAAGTGTGGTGGTTAAATTTGTAAAATGCTTGTTGTTAAAAGGAAACCTTGACAGCAGCCGCGGTTAATCCTGCAGCTGTTGTTCCAACGCCGGTTGTTAAAACCGAACGTACCGCCAGACGCGAAGCTGCTCGTAGCAACTGAGATTTTCCGGTTCCCGGATCTCCGATTAGAAGAAGATGAGGCTCACCTCGTACTCGCGAGCCTTTTTTTTTGAAAAAATGTTTAATAATGTGTTAATTTATATCTTATCCGAAACATATTCTATTTATATCGTGTCTTATATCTTTATTAATTTTTAGTTTTTACATGCCTGCCTCATTTCTCTTCGGTACTCCACCCGCCAAGACAACTGCTAAAGCTAATTTTACGGTGTACATGCCAAAAATCTAAAATTATGTAAAATATTACAATAACTTTCAGTGGAAACAGGAAAGCCAAATGATTTTATTTTAACCGTACCTGAGGCGAGATGGAAGCAAGAATATTGTCTCGCCCGACCAGCGGATCACCTTTGTATTTATTCCAGTAGTTGGTGAACATTTCTTTAATCTCGTTCGACGAGAATTTTGATTCAGATATTTTCCGTCGTACGGATATGCTGTTAGCCATCATGATCGTTGCTGCTTCCATCCTGCGACCTTCCGCTAAATGCCCCCACCGTCTTATTATTATACCACTGAAAAAATAGGTATATGTATACTTAATGCTTTATTTATCATCAACTCGTATTTTGTACAGTATTTACATTTTTTGATATTCAGTAAATATTTTCAAGTGCAAGTGAAGAGAGTGAAATTTAAAATAAATTTTACCAAACCTAACATCAACCTGATCTCCTGGTCTACATTTGTCGACTAGGTCATCCAGGAGAATTACTTGCAATCCCAGGGTGTAGGAATTGCCATTATCCTGATCACATTTTTCCTATTGAGAGAGATCATTTGTTTTTTTTCACAAGTTCAGTTTGAAAAAATAAATTACACGATGATAATAATTATCAATGGAACGGTCATTTCTACTAGGTACAAGCAACATTTATGAAACTCTCTTATGTAGTAGAAAATGTAACTGGCACACCTGAATTTTGATTTCTTGATAATCTGCACAATCCTCTTGTTGGAGCGAAGCGACCAGTGATATATTTCGAGCATGGCACGCCGCGCATTCCTTAATCTCTCTAAAAACTTGTCTCTCCCATTCCAACTGCCGATAAAGAGTAACATTTTTTAAGTAAATTTATATTTTATTTGCTACATCATTGAATAAAGAGTTTTTTTTTCTTGAATGCTGAAACGAACTTTGACAACCGTTACATGATTGCACTTTTTACACTCCCAGCGCTTAGCGAGCTTCAAAACTGTTGGCTGGGAGATTCTCACTGTTATTCCTAAAGTAGAAACAAGTTCTCCGATGAGTCCTTGATTTATACCGAGAGGAACCGCAGTGATTCTCGTTCGAACCTAAATGAAAAAAATGAATAAAAAATATTTAAATATTTGTTAAAATTAAATTGACAGGTAAAAATTGTTATTACCCTACGCTTGACAGTCTGTCCTCTGTTTATCATTAATTCTTGAGCCTTTATTGCAGACTCGTCGCAACGTGGCAAATACTCCCGAGGTCTGTGTCGTATTTTATTCGCATTGTCAACATCAGCCTCGAACAAATCGAGAAAACTGAAATTTGAGGAAATCACAAATTTTGAAACTGACGATTCACGATAAGTACCGGGAAGAAAAACTTACTTGATATAAATCGAGTAATAAGCGTCATCTTCCGGGGAATTTAAAATTTCGGTAAGTTCACCGGAGTGATGTTTTATAAAATATTCCGTCAACATGATTGAAGAAGCCTCACTGTCACTTTTAGGTTAAGTTTACGCATTATCCTGTTTTACATAGGGTTGTAAAAGCATAAACTCTCACACAATTTATTATTTACAAAATAATTGAGCCTCTCGGATAAAATAATCAATGGGAAATAACATAATTATTTGAAAAACTGGACGTTTTGACGTTTCGAAACGAGTTTACCGGTACAATAATATATTTATGCGATGTGCACACGTTGCGAAATCGAAATTGGCCGCTTTTCACGCGCGCGAAAATAATAAGCGTGAAAAAAAATATATGTATTTATATTATACCGCTGATATGGCCGTATGGTTCTTTTCAATACAAGGACCGGAGCCAATAAAGGAAATATGTACTACTAAACTACTACTGTAATGCTGATGATGACGATCGATGCACTGAAAATTTTTTCAACCCTCATCCAATATGTTGAGCAACTTGATCAGCATCATCATCATTAGATTCATATCATAAAAGTAATCTAGAAATACACAGGGAACTTATTTTTCCATGAAAATCTGTTTCTTCTAAAATGATGAGGTTATATGTATACCATTGTATTGTTGCCAAATACACCCAAATACTTATTTGTTCGATAGAGTAATGGAGAGACTATACATACACGTAATAAATATATACATACATATGTATATAGTCTCCATATGGATAGAGTGACGATGAGTACTGAAGTTGGTTTGAAAACACTTGAGCCTATAAGTGTGTATGTCTCTTATTATTCTCCATTTTTTACGAATTCATCGAAGCATATTGTATGTGTGTACAATACAAATATGTTTTCGGATCTCGCGGATTCAGAAGATGAGGTATTGTTTTGTTTTTTAATATATCTGATATGGAAGAAAAAATTCAATTTTATTTTTGATTTTTTCTTTAATCACCGAAAATATCTTTCTCACATCAGAGTCACCTCTGAAGAAAAAAAAGAACTCTCACATCGCGGGCCAACAAAATCGGAAACAGCATCAGCACAGAGCAGGCCCAAATCGAAAAATAAAGTTTTTTGACTCTTTATCATGGGGATGATCTAAAATAAGGACACGATGTAAGTTTTTAGTCGATTTTTTCCATGATTGATGCAAAAGTATAATTATTTTTAATGAAATAATAAAAAAAAGAGCTACAAATGATGCACGCAAAAACTAATAATAAATAATAGATAATAATATATGTATATTCATCACGATTATTGTATATATGTATTTTTACAATTTTATATGGGAGAGGTGTGTTTTCCGTCCGCAATTTACATTTTTGACAATCTCGTCGTTCGCTTATCGGAGAGAGCTTGAACAAACCTCGCGTGACTTTAATCATCTTGGCGAACTCACTCTCTATATGAACTCGTTGCCTAATCGGCGCATCAGTAATAAGTAATCACAATATGTTTTCAAGTAGTTTTAAAAAAAGAATAATAATAAACTTTTTCTCTGTGTCTTCTGGTCCCAACGAACGTCGAGAGGCGCGATGAGTTTTCTCGAATTTCTCTCTTTTGAATTCTTAAAAATATGATGAAAGAAAAACAAAAGCTCTCTATGTAGAGAGATGCTATTAGTTGCTGACGGATCGACTGCCACTCCCGGTCGATCCTTGTCTGGGCAAATCGTTTATTCTGACTCGCTGATGGCTGACTCCGTAGTGCTCGTAGGCGTCTTTTCCATATGGAATCGCGATCTCACGTCCGATCGATTTTTCGCTCGTCAACATCGACGGTGCTGCGGAACTAAGCGCCTGGATCGTATTGAAACTTTGCATCACAAGATTCGAGGCCACTGTCATCGTTAAAGGATTATTATTATTATTATTATTTATCATCGTATTAACGATCCCGGTAATTTCGATATTTTCATTAATTTTTTGAGCATTATTTCCGGAAGTTAAAGTAGAATTATTATTTCCGTAAATGTGATGATTATTATTTTTTGAAATAAGTTGGTGGCTCTGAATTCCTGATGGCTGCTCGAAAAGCGAGCTCGAGAAAGCGTTTTGGACTCGATGCCTGCGGAGCGGAGCCTGCGGATTATTCGCTGATGATGATGCCACTGGTTGTTGTCTTATTTCATCGAAATTTTCGGAATGGAGAATCCCAGATCCACCTTCGCGTCTCACGTCCGAAATTAGTTGGCCGGCTCCCCCCGAGTCATCCCCCCGTCTGTCAAAAATTGCCGACTCCTTATTAATATTGATGATGCTCCTAGATTCGAGGAGCGGATCGTTCATGGACCTCATGGACCTCAGCAGCGTTTGTTCTCTCTCCAGTTCTGCCAATTTCGCTGCATTAACGTTTAAAATCTTTTCCCTGGTCTCCTGAGCGCCGATCGCCTGGCTCGGATCGCCATTTGGGAAGCTCCCGTATCGGGCGAGCGTGTGTCGTTCCTGGGCGACCTTGGGCGCGAATGGATTTCGTCTTTCCACCTGATGTCTCATCGCGGACCTGGCAGCGCGATGATTGTTAGCGGCGCTCAAGATCGTATGCGCGCGTCGCGCTTTCCCACTGCTAGTTCCATTCTTTTTCGGAGCCTCCTTCTCCTTCTCCTTCTCCTTCTCCTTCTCCTTCTCCTCCTCCTGAGACGAATTTCCCGAAGCTTTGACTTCGGGGAGTCTCATCGGCGTCGACGACTTTCTCGTCTCCAGGACGCTGCTGCTTGGCCTTCGCTCTGGAAAATGACGACCCTTCATGCTACCATCTTCGTCCGCCTCGGAATTCCCATTCGAAGGCTCGACCTCCTCGCTCTCCGATTCGTTCTCCTCAGCGATCGCCGAAGACTCGATCCACTCTCGGATTCGATCCTTCTTTCGCGTACGGTCCACCGTTGTCTCGATTCCGTACTGGGTCAAAGTGTACAGCAGTTGATTTTTTTCTTCGAGGGAACTGTGGAAGCTGTACATCGAGGGCGAAAGTTCATCCCTCTCGTCCGCGCCACCTGTCAAAGTCCATTTTAATATTAAAAAATATGAAATATCAAGAATAATAGGATATACATATATATTTTTACCGTTAATCGCCTTTTCCGCCCCCAACTTGGCAAGCCACCGATCTTCCAAATATTTATTAACTTCGAGAACGCTCACGGGTCGTTTTTCAATTTTTGGTTCCAACAACCTTTTAAACATCCTGACAAATTTTTCTCATTATTTAGCAGCGCGATCAATAGCTCAAAAAATGAAAAATTTGTAAAAGTTATACATATGTATACCTCTGGGCCCTCGAGCTTATGAGTTGAAATAATTTCGGCTTTTTTGCGATATTGAGCGTCGCGGTGTGCCAGTTGAAATATCTCGTGTATCGTCGGTCATCCATCGCCGCCTTTTGCCAGGGAATGCAACCGGTCAGGCAAACGAAGAGAACGATTCCAAATTGCCAGACATCGTGAGAGGTGTGAGCTCTGGACATTTTTAAAAACGTCAAAAAATAAAAGAAAAAATCTATGTATTATCTGTTTTCATCATTAATTGGATTTATATACAGCATGATGTATTAAGAAAAGAAAATAATAGATATACAAGAAATTCATTGAAATTACTTGTAGGTATCGTCAGTATCAATTTGCAGGACTTCAGGCGGAGAATACGGGAGCCATTCGTTGTGCCTTCTCACGACCGTATTTGCTCGTCTCGTTTCGCCAAAATCGCACAATTTTATTCGAGAAAAATCACTCTTGAAGACGAGAATGTTATCGAGCTTTATGTCTCGATGGACGAGTTCGCGACTGTGAATGTGATGAACCGCCGCAACAAGCTGTCTCGCGACTCTTTTCGCGTGCAACTCGCCCAATCCCGTTTCTGTCACGTTTGAGGTAAGATCACCTGATTAATCAACAAAAATCAATTAAAATCTGTATATTATCAGCAAAAATGAACGAGTTCAATTGACAAAATATTTTATGAAAAAAAAGAAATTATTAAAAATATCTAAAAGTACGTGACTGACCCAAGGGCGCGTATTCTTGACTGAAAATGTAAAATCCAGCGGTCTCAAAAGCAACGTCGTAGGTCGTGATTATATTTCGATGCGCCGACAAGTGAAGACCGTAATGAAATTCACGATAAAAATCGGTAATCCCGGTGTAAGCCTTGGGTAAAGCTTTCAACACCATTTCCGTCTGCGTGCTCCGATGTTCAGTGAGTAAAATTTTACCGAACCATCCTTCACCCACGATTTGCAATATATCGAACTCGTCTGCAAGATTCACCTGGAGAGACAGCAGAGAAACCGATTCTCCGTTGTAAAACATTTTTTTCTTCCGTTATTTTGAGCTTTCTTTCGCACTTTTTCATTCACTGTTTTTTTCTTTTCATTACATCATTATCGATCGATCGATCGAGATTTCTCGCGTAGAAACGACTGATGAAGATGATGATGATGAATCTTATTGTTAATATACATCTGTCGGTGGCTATCGCGACTCTTGTTCCACGGCAAACTACACACGACGAAAATTCTATTTTTAATGACGACCGCGGAATCGTCCAACACGAGGACTCTCGCCTTTTCGTCTCCCTCGTCGCTCGCGTTCGCGCTTGCTTTTCCTCCCGCGAGAAACCCCGAGATATTCAGTATATGCATTTTTAGATATACGTCCATGCTGCGTATATGCTTGCACGTGGATATATTTGCTCAAAGGAGAACGAGAAGCCTCCGCGAGGCCTCTTTGACATTAATCTCGCTCCACTTTATACGCCGGAGACCCGGCACCCATGCCGACCAGAGTTATTTACATCAGGGGTGTAGAATCGAAAGAAATGAGAAAGGAAACGAGGAAAGCCCGATTTCATTGGCTATACTCGCTATACAGCTGTGACCCACTTACGTCGTCGATAAATTTTCAAAACTACCCAAAAACAACCTGCATTCGCTTCCGGCTCTTTTTTTTTCACAAGTAAGTATACCTTTTATTTTGTTTCGATTTTTTCGACCGAGGGAGATGTTTAACGCGAAAAAGATTCCAAAGATGGAAACAAAGTTGTACCTCTAATATTCATCATAGACAAATTTCAACTTTCTTTGAGTTTTCATTTTGTTCTCATCCATTTTTTTTTTACAAAAAAAAGACCGTTTGTGTGGGTGCTCTTGTATTTTGTATTCATATCAAACTAACATTTCTCCACATGACCAATAAAAAAAAGATCAAAAAAGTTGGTTCATTTCTATGATCGAGTCTATATTTTTAATGAATCTTTTTCCATATTTTTCAGACTATTAAGTTTTATATAAAAAAAAAAAAGTAAAATTGAAATTGAGAAATTTGTACTTTCTCTGTTCTTTATTGGTCTGATCGAAAGAATATTGAAGCTCGATCGTCGACATTATGAAAGTTTTGGCTCTCTGGTTTAAGGCCAGAAAGAGGGAGCTCTATCGTAGAATCAACAGATATGCGTATTCGCAGCAGAAGTTTAAATGTTGCAAGTACCGGACTATTTCTGGATTCGAGAATCTCCCAATGCCTGGAGTTGCATATACATACGCTTTGGCACGTCATCTCACTCCGTAAATTTTCGTATACATTTTCGCACGCGTCAACAAATAAGTCCAGTAAATTTGAAAACGAAAAAAAAAAAAAAAAAAAAAAAAAAAAAAAAAAAAAAAAAAA
The DNA here is from genome assembly GCA_030522605.1 of Cremastinae sp. B BG-2022a. NCBI lineage: Eukaryota > Metazoa > Arthropoda > Insecta > Hymenoptera > Ichneumonidae > Cremastinae sp. B BG-2022a. Next base: position 46,753 of record JAPYYX010000986.1, read on the forward strand.
AAAAAAAAAAAAAAAAAAAACAATTAAAAACAACAATTAAAAGGCTTTTCGAGTAAGTTTCATCGAGCTTTGTCTCGCGACCTCGGTAAAAGTCACGGCTGATGTGTGCGCGGGATTCCCGCAAGCTCAGCCGTGATCCAAGAAAATCTTGATTATGAAGAAAAAAAAGAGAAAAATAACAATAAATCGTTATCAAGCCACATTTTGTCATGATGATTCAACAACTCGAACGATTTGTTTGTAATTTCTTACGAAAAACGAGCACATTTCCGAGCTAAAATTTCATTCCGATTTAAGCTATATTGAACGAATTCAGCTACTTATGATAAAATGAACCATTTGATTATTTGAATAAACATTTTCTAACCTTTTCCAGCTCAAATTCTCGTATCCTGTGGATCGATCCTCCAATCGCTTTCTTCGTCAGACTCATCTTCCCTCCTTAAATTTTATTTATTTTTTGCCTCCTTCTCTTTTCATCCGTGTACGGAATTCGCCCGTAATATTCGGATACTCCCTAGGCCTACCCCGACTTATTTTCGGACAAAGAATTGTTCTCCAACGAGGTTGAACGACCGAAATAAATTTCCGACGGATGACGACGCCTCTCTCGTTGATGCTGATGCTTCTGGATCCTCGGCTGATGATCGGCGCTATCCAACGTGCTGGTCTACTGGTATGGCCACGGTTTCGCTTCCTCATAGTAATATCCTATATATTTACACATACACACACGCACACACACAACCTCCATTACCATTTTTATTCAACCCATTATGAAAAATTAATTAAAAAAAAAAAAATTCGATTCAATTTTTTCATTCTCTATTATTATTCTCGGCGTATCTATATAATAAGTATATATATATTTTTAATTAAAAATGTTTTCCAACTCTAATTCATTATATTTATGTCAACGTAGAGATATCTTTTTTTTATTTATTCTTTTGATGAAAAATTAATCATTGACGCTGATCATTAATTTTCTCACGTTCGATCAGCTGATGGCCGATCGTCGTCAACCGCGTGACGCTTTCCAGAATCGAAGAGCAAAATGAATTCGCGTCTTTCAGTCCTTTTCGTCGATTTGTTAGGCATATATATGTATGTATTGTATAATATATGTATGTACCCCTACTTACTGACGATATTCGCGCTTGACAATTGAGCCGATCGGCGTAATAATCGAGGATATCGCGATCAAAGTGCTCGCCCGATATTCAATCAAATGAAACACATGCACTCGTTGTAAATTCGAGGAGTGACAAAAACTTGGACTGCCTCTTATTTCGAAACTTTTACCCTTTCTCCGAACTCTCGTTTCAAGCGGCGACTATAAATATACATATAAGGTTTACGAATAATACGACGGAATTGAAAGAAAATTGTTGTATATACATATACGAGTGGGGGGAAAGCAGATATTATTCATCCTCATCGTCGTAACTCTTACCGATTACATTTTTCCCGTGCATCCGAACGCACCGCGCGAATGAAAGAGATGCACGATTTTTAAAAATTCTTTATCAAGATTATTCGTAATCACAAAATCGAAAAAATTACTTTTGTCACTTCGCAGCCTCTTCTACCGTGTAATTTCGTCGCTCATGAAACATATTTTTCACACATTTTTTTTAAGCACTGTTTTTTTAATAGAATTTTTTCTCTCGACGTTCTCTTCACTCCCCCGTCGTTTCACTGACGAGCGCAAAAGAAACAACAACAAAAACGAAAAAAGAAGAAAAAAATGAAACGCGTGCAGGTGTTATAAAAAATCGTTTCGTCGATCGGAGGGCTCCGCTTTTTTCCTTCGACGAGTTGCACCTCGTCTGTCTGCAGTATTTATAAAACACCGCGACCGGAAAGCGACTGAGCTGATTTTGGCGTCGAGCCGGCTTGGCCCCGTCTCTTAGCTCGTCTCGCCGACGTCGTCAACGACGTCGACGTCGAACACCTCGGGCTCTTCTTTCTCCTCAGCGCGCGGATTCATTCCCAACATCAATGCGATTTGACGTACGATTCGATCCCTTCTTTTTCATCGGCGATAATAATAATTGAAGAATTTTTAGTTGCGCATTCGGTCAAGGTAGCGAATTGTTTTGCTCATTCTAATTTACGTTTTTTCATTAATTTCTTTTTTTTTTACCCACTTTTATTATGTCAATACCGAACTTTTACGCTCTATATATTTTTCTTACCATCAGCACCCGGGGTTGTACCCGCGCGGTTATTAATCGTCATTTATCGTAAACGGCACAAATTTTTAATATACATATTTCAATAAAAAAAAGTTGTTTTTTTTATCTCTTATATTCAAGGGAATATTATCGCTGATGTGGTATGCATACATAAAGATCCTTTTTCCCAATTTAAGGATGATGTTCAACGAACACAATGAAATACTATATTGCATGCGTATATCCGGCTCGCAAGGGGATATGGGATGAGGAGTGAATAGCGAGCTTTTGAGATCATCAAGATCACGTCAGTAGATAAGAATGAAACCCACCATTGCGTACTCATCATCAGGCAACGTGTACAACTGAGCTCTATACAATATTTTTTCGCTTCCGGCAAAAAAAATGAAGAATAAAAAGGAGAAGACACCCATCAGTTCGGAGAAAAAAGTGCTTTTGATCGTCACGGGGGGCTTGAAAAATAGGATCAAAAATATTTATTTTATCATATACAGTAAGTGGCTTGTGTTGTCTCTAATGAATCCCCGGGGGAGGGCATCCATTCCTTGGATGAGTGAATTGGTACGGATACATATATCGCGGTGAGGCCGATTGATATTATCATTTTAGAGGATAATACAATGTAGAGACTCTTTTTATATTATATTTAGACACGCGTAAGATTCACTCGAACCTATGCTCTCTTAAATTAGATCTCGTTATTGTGTTGTACAGATTTCTCTGTCTTTGCTGTTCTTGTCGCGTTCTCTCCTCTTCCTGTCGTCTCCTTTGCTCTTCCTGACGTCTCCTTTGCTCCTCCTGTCGCCTTCTTTGCTCTTCTTGTTGTCGCGCTCGCGATCTCATCTCCAACACCCTGGCTTCCTTTTCTTCTCTCCTTTTTTTTTCCTTCTCATCTAGCGGGTTATTTCTTTTCATCCGCTCCTGATGTCTTTCCGCAAGATGTCCGAGTAATGACACCGAAGGTGTTACCTATAAACATCATATCAACATTATCATGCACCACCAAAAACATGAATTAATAAAGCTCTCAATCGAATTGCCGAATTAATTCGGCCAATAGCCGCGAAGAACAATACACGTCGTTCTTATTTACACGTAATATTCAATAGGGTGTATTATAAATAAAGTAAAATAACACGTATGTGCAATAATTTACATTTTATCATCACAGTAGATATTATTGTGCATCTTCGAATCACCACTTTATTATACATACACATATTTCAATGCTGATGATTAAACAAAATCTCACTCCGATGGTGAGAGAGAAACGACGTACATACCTGATGATGATGCCCAGCGTCCGGCGCATCATTCACCGTGATCGAAGAAACTTCGAGCTCACGCACCTAATGTATAAAGGGAAGAATAACGATAAGAAAGTTAGATAATGTAAATAAGAGATGAGTATGAAAAACGTAATACCGAAAATTGCACTTTTGAAAGAATTTATTCAACACACTGGAAGAATTTTCATAAAAAAGAGTTGGCGCATAGATATAACTAAATTGAAATCGTAGATAGAGAAAGCAACAAGATTCATCTAACCGGTTCTTCCAGAGCCCAGACGAAGACCCCGAGCGTTCCAAAAATAAGAAACCAAACGGCTAAATCTTTAATCTCCATATTGGTGGCTGACTTGGCCTCAACGTCGTAGTTCAAATGATATGTATAATAGAGAAGACTGAAAACTGGCCGTCTTTTATATACCGCAACAATCATGCATGCACACGTGACAATAATCATCAGGATAAAGAAATGAACGCGACGGAGCTCATAAATTTTAAAGACATGATCTATTTCAGCAAACACTCGTTTCGATTTTATGGTACCCCGCCCATTTCAGCACTGTCTTTATCAACTCTCGGCGTTCATTGTCCGTCTGTTCGGTAAAAAAAAATCTTCCAATCGACTGGGCATTACTTCAAATTACGTAAATTCTTCAATATTATTTTCAAAATATTCAAATTGATGGTTATTATACGCGTTAATTAGGTATAATAAAGATATAATGATGGGGATGATGGAATCAGACAATTTCTCCCTCGTGAAAAACTGAAGGAATGAAAAAATGAACAAACTATGTAATAAACTTTTCTCACCGCCGGGCCGAAAGCGACGACTTTCGTCCCGCTTTTCGGCTCCCTCGATGAGAAAAGTCGTATACACTCCTCGGGCATCAATAAATAAAAGGAATAAGCCTCGGCTCCGCCTCGGACGACAATTACATGTGAATGATCTGAGACCTTCCTTATTTTACTGGCCTTGGTGTGTAATATAGGTACATATACTATTGTTCATCAGCGTAACACCGATTATATCGGATCAAAATAGACTCCGCAGTCGTGTCATTTGTAAATATTTGCTGATGTGTGCATTAGGCTGGAGGGGATAAACGAAACTACGAGAGCGCACTCAAGGGGTGCACATTCGATATTTTGGTACAATTTTTGTTTATTACTGTTATTGGCTTTTCGCATGAATTTACATAAGCATATAGCAACATTGTTTCTTTTCTTTTGCGGAAATTCAATGATTGCGGCCGTGTGTTGAAAAATAGAAGAAAGAAGAGAAAAAAGTAGAAATGCTGTTGATTCATCGAATAAAAGGGGCGAGCCACAGCATTAGCTCATCTGATGAATTAATTTAATTTCGTGTCTTTTAGATTTTTTTAAATCGTTTCTTCCTGTTGCTGGCGCCTTCTTCGCTCCTGCTCTGCTCGCCGGATTCTGTCCTCCTCTTCCCTTCGTCTTGCATCCGCCAACTGTGTTTCTCTGTTATCCGAGTTTTTTTTACTCTCCTTATTTCCTTTCTCATCTAACTTTCTCTTTACTCGCCCATGCATTTCTGCAAAGTCTTCCAGTAATGGTGCCGAGGGCATCGACTATAAACATATTTCGATTAAAAAATGAATAAAATTAAATTGTCAAATATATCATATACGGATAATATTTCGCTAATGCTACATCAGTGCATCATTGATATACATCATCATTGTCCATTGTGGGCTAATAACATACGGTGGGTATCTAATTCTTGTTGGAGAAAACGTACCTCTGATGCAGCGTTCGAATCATCTTCGCTTGAAACTTGAAATACACGCTGCTCCTAAGTAGAAATAAAAATTAATTATTATTAGTATGCTAAAATAATGAAGGAATTTATGAAGGTTCAGGTATAGCGATGTATGCATAAAAAACGTATAAACCCTTCGTTGTCAAACTTCCCTGATGCTGGTGAAACTATAGAGTTTTTTACGCACTTGGACCAAAATGACCCGCAATTCATTTTTTCAAACTGTTTTGGTAGATACGGAAAGATTTTTATTCCATAATTGCATGACGGCGTCTCTCGATATATCCAGTTGAATTGCCATGAAAACAAGCATACTTGTACTCTAATTTATAGTCTAAAACTATATATAGTCTGATGTAATATAATGTGTGGAAAAAAGTATTCAATTAAAAATCGAGTGGCACGAAAAAACGTAAAAAATAACGACTTTTATTATTTTAAAAACGAGTCGTAAAAGCCTCATTTTTGTTGCTTAAAAAAAATAAAACACTGGTTCAGAAAAAAAAAATTGTTTTTTCTTCCATCAGCAGTGATTTTCTCTAATACGCACGGAAAAGATATGGTCATGCATGAAGAAACATATGTATTCTCTTGATGGTAGGGACAATTCGAAAAATGGCAGTGTGAGAGAGAAGGGTTAAAAAGAGCGTTTGAAAAAATGTCGTATAGAGGTATACACCAAAAGTACCTATTATATTAATAATGAGGGAAGCACACCAACTTACTTGATTTTCTTGAGCCCAGACGTAAACGGCGAGCACTATCCAAACATGAGGAGGCAAACGGCTGAATATTTAAACTCCATATTATTTGTTGACGTAACTTCGCGATGTCGATGATAGCGAAGATTCGAAAACTGGTCGCTTTATATACCGGTCCCCATAATTTTTCACACATTTATAACAATTTGGACAAAGAAATAAACGAGGAGAGACAGCTTATAAATTTTCAAGATATCATTTACCTTATTCATAAATATATAGGCATGTATGTACATATATTGGTGGTTAACGTGCGTGAAAAATTGAATCACCAACAGATATCTCTGTGAATAATACTCTAGTCATCTGCGATATATATTTCATACATATATAGTTTTATTAAATTATCGCCGATTTTTATCACGAAGAAAAAACAAATTTTGCATTTGGGAATTTCCTCCCTCAAGTAGGTATAGTCGTCTGTCTATAGAGCGGGATTGATGAATACTATACTATAGAGTCAACTGATTTTATCCATCATGAAAATCTCCCATTACTGTATCTATGTATGTATATGGACAGCTTGAGAAAAATGTTAAACGATAAAAAAATCAGGGAGCTGAAGGAAATGTTGAAAAAATGTTTCGAATAAATCCCAAGACCATGCATCAGGGGGAACCTTCATAGGTATACCCGTGCACCGACGAATTTAGCGTCACAGAGAGGTGAGTATTTTGTACTCCAACATAGATGCGCGTTATGGGATCGTACGATACATATGCAGATTCGGAGCAGATGCATTCAATGCAACCGGCGCACACGGCTCACTAGACTCCTCCCGACGTTAACATTCAATGATTTAACGTTTGGAATAACAAGACCAAAAATAGATACAACATATCAGGTCTCAGGACTGTACCAACTTTTGGTATCTATTGGTGATAGTTTGCCGCAGTTTATACGTGTCACATGTGGTTTTTCGAAAAAATTATTCATCTTCAAAAATAGTTTCAACCTTTTGACTTTCTTTAAAATAAATTTCAATATATTTTCTATAAAAAATGATGGGTGACTATTGAACATTTTTCGGTAATACATTTTTATAATTCCAAAATAGCAATATAATAATAATAAGTTATGAAAATATTGAATTCTCAGGTGTTCGCAGTAATACGTCTTTCTGACATGATATGATGGAAATACATGAGTCGAAAGAGAAATAGACGTAAAATATAAATTTTTTTCGTCTTGAAAGAATTATCCTAAATTGTAAAATCATTACTTTCCTCAAAAAGTAAGAAGGTAGATCACATGATATTGAAAATGAAAGAAAAAAAAATTGAAATATGAATTTTCGTCGCCCGTGCTCGTAGATAGGAAATAAATCGAGATTACGATTTCAAAGCGAACTAATTTATATTTCTACAAAGCGAAAGTGCGATTTGTCGACGGGAGAAATATTGTCCCGACCTTGACACGCGACGAAAGGAATCAGAATTTTAGCAATATAAAAAAAAATTCTAATGGGATAAAAACAAAATTTAATCGAGATAAAAAGGTCTACTGAGCCCTGATGAAGAATAAAAAAATTGTAAAAACATTTGCATAACGCGTCAATGAGTAATTATAGTTAATCCTATAGTTATAAAATACTAATACTAAATACAAAACTATATTAGACTAATTAAAATTCTCTAATTCTCAGTTATTAAAAGTTATTGACGAAAAATATTATTTTTTTTGATTATAACAGGGTCTCAAGATCTAAGTGCAAGATATTTAACGAAAACGTATATGTATGTATGTATACATACATAGACTCGACGCCACACCACCTGATGAGCAATCGTGACTTTTAGAAGCGATTGTACACATAGTGAAAAATAGCGTCGATACTCGGAATTTTTGTGACTGCACTTGGCAATACCACATATTGTTGAATTCCATCTAACGCAATCGTGGCCAAAAAGGCAAAAATTATTTTTAGTTCAATTTTTCACATACATATAATACATATGTATATATATTGTATATGTTTCAACGTTTTTATACTGGTATATTATATTAACGCATTATTTACAACGATATAATAGTAATAAAATGAAAATATATCTATGACAGATACTCACATAATTATATTAGTTCGTTCAAAATTTGTACTGGAAAAGCGATTACGAAAGAATGTTAAAAAAATAAGGAATTTTTGAGTGTATGCAGTGTAGGCGCCGCGGAACACAGGTGGGCGATCGCGTTGATCATCGCGACTCCAGTGGTCGTTCGACGAACTTTCTCCCCCGCCTCTTTTGATAATGTCGATTCGTAAGCGCGCGCGCGCCCCACTATAGCGATCCTGATGAGAGCACGATACCTGTGTGTGCGCGCGAGTCTCGTGAGTCGCCGTAGCTCGAGAAAAAGAAATTATAAAGCTTGGGAGTAATGGGATTCAGCCGCGAGCTGTCGCTTCAACAGGTGCCTCTTGTACGGTTGATTCGCGCGTGTATTTGCGAGGCGTGCGTGTGTTCACGCTCGTACATGCACGGCGAGTTAAAATCGTGTCGCGTCTGCACGCGCCCGAAGGTGTTTGTGCATCGGGCGCGTCCGCTGAAAACGTCGAGGAACGCGCTTTGCAATCGTAAGTTGGGAAACATCGCGCTAACAATTAGCAATAATACAGAGTGGGAGATTAAAAAAGAGAGAAAAAAAAATCGGCTCCTTCATTTTTCTCGGCTCCGAAACGTAAAATGACGAGCTTACTCGCGCTTCTACTCTTCACGGTTTACACGGTCTTTGATATTTCACGAATCTATAAATAGTTTTATCGCAAAAGGTGACGAAAAATCTCGGATGCCTCATCTGTATACACCGATTTATGATTTCTCAATAAAATCGATCCAAATAAATATATCTAACGCAATAAACACGAGATTTCAACAAGCACACGGATACGCACTATATTTCGTAACTATATATATATATATCATTTGAAATCTATTTTCACTAATTCATCCTATCAAGGTGTTCATCATCGTCTGTAAAGAGTAACCTGCTTCATACTCTTTTCTTATCATCTTGTGCCTCGCTCATTCCTTTTATTATTTTCATTTGTTTGTCATTTCGTAAAGCGCGAAAATTCGCGCAGGTTAAAAAAATTTGAGTTAACGGTTTTAACACACGCCGCTATATTATATACTATACGTAACTGTACGCGTCATTGAGTGCGTGCGTTCGGAAAGGGATATGTATGTATCGTCGTCGTGACACACTATAAACATTCGTCCTTCATTCATGGACGCGTCGCAGTAGCAGTATATAGTGTCAATCGTTTTTCTGTACATCGCGAAACGCGCTCTTCGATCGGAAGCGTGTGTACGCGTGTTGCATTTTTATTTACCCATCATTCTGTATGTGTCACTTTTTAACGTCAATAATATATCATATACGTGTAGATAGTCTTCTGTTTACACAATCGCACGACTTGGCTGTCAAGCTTGGTGTGAGGTTATGTTTCGCAACTCGTACGAACATACGTATATGTACACATCAGAGACGCGCTCCTTTTTTTCCGACCATTTCTTATTACATTATTACACATTCGTGGGTGTTCGAAATCCTATAATCTTCACTCATTCTTTTTTACTAACTGAGTTTCTGTGTTAAAAAATTCTTGCTCCAGTTATTCATGTACTTTTATTGTACTACACATTCACGTGTACTACAGTTTTTTTGTAAACAAACATTTTTAATTCATTGGAATGTGCATCAAGAATGGATTTTCTTCAAATTGTAACTATTTATAATGTTCTTCTTAGAAATTTAGTATTTCATTGCATGTCCATCGCTATCTGGAATATGCCTTAATTTTTACCCATTCTTTTACGGTCCAACTATCTGCGTTGGAAAATTTTTACTCCGGTTCTTAATGTACAATTTCAACTGCATGTTTCACATGGAGAAAAAAAATTGTCAATCGCATTGAAATATACATCTAGAAGGAATATTCCCCAAATTTTGAACATTGATAAATAATTCTTCTTTTAGTATTTTATTCTATTTATTATTATTACAATTTCTTCAACGTTGGAAATCTTTTAATCTCTTATCATTCTTTTACGGTCAAGGTCGCTTTCTTAAAAAATGTTCGTTCTAGTTTTCATTTGAATTTTGACTGTGCTCTCAATATACATATAGTGAGCAATTGTTTATCATGTTCTAATAAGTTACTTAACAAGTTTCTGTGCTGAGAAATTCTTACTTTAATTATATTTTGCTATTTTCATTTTGCTTTTGATCAATGATATTTCTTAGCATGTTAGTATTTTAAAGCAGATTTGTTGGTGAAATCTCACAATCTTCTCTCAATTTTTTATGGTCTCCGAGTTATTGTGTGAAAAAGTTCTTAACTACTCCAGTTTTTTTATTTCTCATTTCAGCTGTGTTGTTGTACAGTGAATACAAAATAATTTGACATATCCAAATCAGGGTTTAAGGCGAATATTTTTCAAATTGCAAATATCAATGATGATTTTTATTATTCCACTTCATTATTTGCTATTTGACCATTCAATTCTTGCTCCAATTTTTCTTTTATAACTATCTTTGTATTCCATAAAAAAAAATGTCTTCATCATAAAAAGTGCACTGAAAATACATTTGACAATAATTCTTTATATTTCGTAATTCTACCATTATTTCGAAAGTCTAATGAAGCGATGGAATATATAATTTTTACTTTTCTTTATTATTTTTATCAACAATCGTTTTTGTGTGAATCATTCTAGGAATCTTACATGCGAATGAGACTGCAAGATTGTAAACACATGAGTCAATTGTGCGAAGAGAAACACAAACACATGTTTTTTGGGCGAACGCCCTACTGATGATCAATATCGAACTGAGTTTTCAATTATTTTTCACGGAAAACGATAAACATATTGTGCAACATGGACAGAGCTCACGGCATGACCTACTCCGGCGGAGAATCGAATCTCCACGAATACTGGGAGGCTTATCAGAAAATGATGGAAGAAACAAAAATGCTCGATGATTATCTTGATGAGGAATGTAGTCCAAGAAGCTACGACGGTAAACATAGATAAAGTTATTTTCGCGTGAACAAAGAAATCAGAATTTCATTAAAGAATATTAATTTCATTGAGAGAAAGGAATCATTTGCGTGAACATAATAAATATATGTATGGAGTTTGGCAAATGTGTGTAAGAAACAGTGAGGGGAAGAGAGAGAAATAGAAAAAAAAAAAAAAACAATTTGCCGGATGTCCGGAGAGTAATGAGCGATTAATTTTTCATGCACAATTTGATAAGCAGCAATGAGCGAGCGACCGCGCGTTGTGCTGACGAAACGTAAAAGTTGACGCTCGAAAGATCTCAAGATCAGTGAAAAAATTAAAAAGTCAAATTTAGTGAAAGTACAGAAATTTGGAATCTTTGAATATGATTATTTCAACGCGATGGAGGAAGTAAATTTTTCTTTTTTTACTTGTACAGAAGGGGAAGAAGAGGCCGAATGGTTACGAGCCGCAGGTCTGGGCGAACTCACGGAAGCTTGGAAGGCCGGGCGAGAAGTTCAGCCTGAAGAATTGGGAGCAGCGCTGAGACCTCTCTCGAGAGCTCAAGCCGAGGCGGTTAAGAGAAGAGTCAGATCGCTGAATCACACGGTCAAACAGAGATTCAATCAACGGACGAGACCTCGAAAGCCGGACATACGAGATGTTTTCAAAGACGTTGAGGTCTCAAGCACGGGAACGAGATCGCGAAGCGCGACTCCGGATTCCCTGGACTCAACGCCAGGCGAAACTTCAGGAAGCGCTTCGCCGCCATCCCCACCAGCAGTCGGTGGAGCAATGGAGTCTCATCATCAGAAGTAAGTTTCATCATCATATGTATGTATGTATACAATGTATTTCCGAATGATTTTGGAAAAACAATAGCGACAAGATATTCATTCGTACAAGGTGCTGAAATTGAAAAGGTACATGGTAAACTGGGTGATGGAAGGGGAAAGAGAAAATAGAGACGAAAATGCTGCGTTAAAAGAGTAAAATAATCGAAAATATTTCGGAAAGTAAAGAGATAAGAAAAATAAATGGACCATAAATTAGAGTGTTACCTTTTTGAAGAAAATTGAGATAAACAAAAAGGCTTGGTGTACTAAAATATTGATAATGATGCGTATACGGCATATGAGTGTATTATGAAATATCTTCGAGTATTGGCTATGAAATGTTTGTATTTACGTCGTTCCGGATTGTTTTAAAGGGGATGATTGTCTTATTGAAATTTGCAGCGTTAATGTTCCGAGCTTCGTCTCGATTTTCCAACGAGCACCGGCCGAAGGTAAGGAAACGGTTCGTCGATTGCCAAGCGCGCCAACGATGACCCTCCCGACGCCAGTGACTGTCGTAGCACCGACGCCTCAGCCTCTGCAGGAAATTTTCCGGCGGACCGGACATTGGGCCCAGAGAGGCGACGTTGCCAGTGATTCTGGTAAGAATATATCTAGTCTATACATGAAATATGTAATTAATATTCGATTAACGCTAACGAATGTTTTCGTTTTCATTCCAGAGGGCATTAAATTGACTGCGTATCAGAGATTAGGTACGATTCATCTTTCTAGACCAGTCATTCAGAGGCGAAGCGGGAGCGATCCGAGCGAAGTGGCCAACACGTCCGATCTGGATGTTGAATCAGCTAATAAGATTCCCGTTCCGAAAGACTCGACGCTTCGGTAATTTGTTTTTTCATCCTAACAGAAAATTTTTCATCATTTTCTTCAATTATTTATAACTCTTTATTATGCGGAATAACAGGCGCAGCTCTGGCAGTCACGCGACTGTCACGAGAAGTCACAGTAGCCTGTACGGAATGTCAAGACCGAGTCAAGACTCGTTGATCACGCATCCATTAAATCGTACCTCGTCTCACGGTCATCTGAGTTTCGAGGAAATGTGCAGAGCGAACGAAACGAAGGAGGAAGCTTGGAAAAACGACGTGCTCGCGATCGACGATGCTCGCGAGGGCGTCGAAATGTTGTCTCAGCGAGATCTCACGAGATTGCAACCATTACTCTGGCTCGAACTCAGCGCCGTCTTCGATAAGTACAACGTTCCGCTGGTCAAGCGAAAACCTAACAAACGAAGGAGAAAAGGTGAACAACAACTTTTTACGCTCCATCAAAAACGTATTCTGAAAAATATGTTTTTTTAACTTTCAAGTGATTTTAAACGCGTACTCGTATTTTATTTCAGCGGGCAATTTGTTTGGCGTATCATTGTCGACTCTATTATTACGGGACAGTCAGTTGACGAGTGACGAGAGCAATATACCGCTCGTATTTCAAAAACTTCTGCACGAGTTGACGAAGCGCGGTGTTCGTGAGGAAGGGATATTACGAGTAGGTGGTCACAAGCAGAAAGTCGAGACGCTTTGCTCCGAACTCGAGATGGATTTTTATTCGAAGCCGCGGGACATGCAAAAGCTATTCGAGCGCACACCTTGTCACGATTTATCCGCCGTACTTAAAAAATTACTCCGAGATTTGCCTCAACCTCTTCTCACGGTTGAGCTCATCGACGGATTTTATCAAGTTCACGGTAAGTTTTAATTTTTTTTCAAATCACCCTTAGGACGCTCCGAACAGTAATCGAAATCTAACTTTAATGTTTGAAATGTTGTTTACGTCACTTACGATACTTTATTCAACTGCCTTGAGCGCTATCATCAAAAACATTTCTTACCAACTTTTTATTATCTTGATTTTTACTAGGAAAACACCGTTAATTAATTCGAAAGAAATGTCCGTACTGCTTTCGTTTTCTATTATTCATGAATTTCCATTTTATTTTTTAGGCGTGAAGAATCCAAATGATCTCTCCTACGCTTTGAATTTGCTGGTGCTGTTGTTACCGGTCGAGCATCGCTGCACGCTTCGTGCTTTGCTCAACTTTCTCAAAGTCGTCATCGAGAATCAGAGCACGAACAAAATGTCGATACACAACGTGGCCATGATAGTAGCCCCATCGTTTTTTCCACCTCGTTACATTTATCCTCGGGATCGTAGCGATCTCAGCGCTCAAGTTAACATGGCTGCAGTTTGCTGTCAAGTTACCGAAGCTTTGCTCAATAATGTCGAAAGGCTCTGGGACGTTCCGAGCAATTTGATAGCTCAGCTACGACGACAATCCGAGGAGGAGCGTTATCGCAAGTACAAGAAAAAATATTTCTGAGACTTCAGCTTCCTCGTGAAGGTGAATGAAGTAGTTTTGGACAGATGTGCGAATGAAAATCATTTTTGAAACGCCTTTGGTGCCTCTTTGATCGTCGTCGTTATTAGAGAAAGCGACGGTTAAAATTAATCTTAACACTCAAAAATGATAGAACTGGAACGAAATTTGTTATTTAACTCATCGTATACCGTCTGTATCTCGTAGGATTTTCTTTTCAATCTATCGAACAAATTTATTTTAATCGAATCTGTTCCGACTGTTGAAAACAGCGGAAAACTTTCAGATTTGCACAGTGACTAATCGCGTTGTACTTCTAAATATTTAAGGTCATTCACTTTCTTTTTGCATTTCTAGTTAACGTTTCACGTGCAATATCGTTTGTATTATTTCCTTTTGCGGGTGCTAATCATTTTGGCTCAAAAATCGTTGTCGTGGATTCGTCCCTTAGATTTAATTTTGATAAAAATTGGAGGGCTTTCCCCTCTGTCTCAGGTCACAAAATTTCTCGGCGAATCTCGTCTATCGTTGAGGATCGTTTGTTTTTTTTTTACTTCCAATATTTTTCCTGCAATGAAAAAGCGTCTGAGATTCAGTACGCGAAACGAGTGGCATTTTATGACTTTATGCTCCATTATTTCGAGTGTTCACATATCCGTGAGAAGTCCAAGCAGATCTTTTAACAAAGTAATCATGGCGCTTGGGCAGGTTTTTTTTCAATTTTTATTATGTCATTCTTTCAGTCCGATTACGCCATATTATACACTAAGGACTTGTACATACCGTTTCATAATTTGTTACGCTAATAAAGTGCCAAAGAAAAAAGATTATGATATTACGATGAGCCATCGCTCGATTGAATTTGAATTTAGTCTCAATTGGTATTTTCATTTCCATCGGTCGGCGAGGCTGATTCATCCTCTTGACGTTCTCCCGGTCCGTCTAAAAGAATGACAATACTATTTAACCCTTGAAACTTTGCTAATTTTTTAAATAAAAAATCCAAAATATTTAGCCTTCAACGTTTCCGACGATAAAAATGTTTCTTACACTGACGACTTTCGGTAATTCCGCGAGGGGGGGGGGGATGTTACTTATTGTCGGTAACACTGAAAACTTTTTGCATCGGCAGTCGATAAAAATCATTTTAATCCAATGAATGAATGAAAAAATAAATGTAGATTAATTACTTGTCGACGAATGAGCATTGTCGAGTTTCGCTTTCGACTCTTGCTCGCTGTACATTCGCGGAGGTTCGTCATCAATTTTTTTACTATTCGCCGGTTGTTCCTCCGAAGAGACGGTGCTCTGATCCGGTTGCTCCGTTCCATTGTTTTCTCCCTGAGTCGACGAATTTTCATTCGTATCTTTAAAATTATTTATATTACTGATAAAATTATTTTAAAAAAAAAACAATTATTCACAGAGAAATTTTATAATAAAAAATAAATATGGAAGATTCATATAAAAAAATGTATATATTTTTTTGCAACTTGGAATATGGAGTGAGGCTTTTACCGTTCGTAAATTTTTCCATCTCTGACGAATAAGACTCGGTCGATTGAACTTCCGCATTTTCTTCATTAATCGTTCCCTCATCGTTCTCGATAAAATTCTTGCATCTCAATGGTTTTTTCTCCATATCTATAAGCATATGATATATAATTAAAATCGCCTAACTATAAAGAAATCGATTGAACTTTTGAATCGGAATAAGGGTTTGAGGGGAAGGAAAATATCTTTTGACCGTCCAGCTCCGAAATAATTCTCTCGAGTTGAGGAGCGTCGAAGAGGAAGAGATTGCTGCGCCGATCCAAGCCCACGGTTGCGAGCGGTAAAAGCATTTTCCAATCCTCCTCGAAGCCTATCACCGTCACGTGGTGTCCGGACGACTTAAATTGATCGATTACGTCGGCGTAATTCGAGACTCGTTGCGCGTCCATTATTGCCACTAAAAAGCCTCGTTTAAAAATCATGAAAAATTTTCCCAATTTTTTCGTATTTAAAGTCAAATAATGACGATGAAATATTACCAATCAAAATTCTACGTCCATTAAACATCGTGATGTCTCTGTTGAAAGTTTCATCATTTTTTCGTTCCACCGGGAGATCCGTAATTTTCGAAGCCGTAGAATTAATCAGGCTCAGAACTTGACAATTGTCTGTTTGATTGAATGGCACGTGGACCGGAGGATTCGTCGCGTAGCACAACATTCCCATTTTTAAATTACGAGAAACTCTGATGGTAAAACAATTTCATTTTTAATACGTCAATCATAAAATGCATATTCTATATATGTATACCTACATATCTATATTATTTTTTTAATTCACTTTTTCCATCTTTAATTTTGTCATTTATTATTTAAAAATCCTACATCGGTAATTGATTTGATCTTTTTGAATTTTTTTTGAAAATTTGTTTTTTTCTTTAAAAATTATTATTATTCTTACGGGAAAGCCTTGGCGAGCCTGTCAGCGAATTTCATAGACGTAGATCGCATCGTTGGATCCGCGTGATCGATAAGAACGTAATATCCAGCGCTCCTCTGGACGTCGTGACTCAGGGATCGGATCATTCGCGAAGTGTATTCCCTCGGCTCTGAAATGTCATCATGCATGCATCACTGTTTTTTCTCTTGGTGTGAACATGGGGGGAAGGGGGAAGGGGGGGGGGGGGGGTGAAGAACGCTATGGTTTTTACAATCGATCGATGCATGATGTGAGTGCATGTAAATAAAGCGTACCGAGGCAGAGAGGAAATTCTAGCGAGTGCTGACCCGTGAGCCAGCCACCCAGGAAGGTGCAAGTCAGATTTCTCACGCCCATTACAACGAGACCGTCGTCACAACTCAGCGAGCATTCCCGACCTTTCTCCGTCTCGTAGCAGTTCCAACTTCCCTTTTTCACCACCGGAGGAACTTGGCATGCTGTCAAATTTGATATTTACATATCATATATTACTTATTTTTAATAAAATTATGATGTGGATGATAAAAAATCTTGACTTACTTATTTTACAAATAAATGGCTGCCTGCTGCTGCAATCTAGAGCATAAAAATGGGGCTTTACATGATCGGTACGATCCAAATTCAAACAGTATGCATTATTAGACGACGTGTCATCTTGATCGAGTCCTGTCTCGATCGGCGCCCAGGGTGGAAAACCGTCATCCTCCTTTTTATCTTCGCTTATTTTTTCATCATTCCCGATCCAACGCCATTCATGAGCTTGCGTCACAAATTCTCCACCGAGCCAGACGTGACGCATTCCTTTTGGGATATTCAATTTATTTTGTCATTTCAATCTTGACAGATTTTTTTCACCGAAAGTTTCTCAATTTTATGGTGTTTTATGAAATTAATTTCTAACGAGAAAATAATGTTTTTTCTTCATCCCTTCCAGTATTAATTCTTAGCAGAAAGAAAAAGAAATGAAATTTTTGTATCCGCACACAGTGATAAAATGTAGACAGATACCTCGAGGATGGTCGCCCATGGCGTCGATAATAAGGTTGAGCGTATCGATGCCTCCCACGTGCGCTAAAACGCTTCCTCGTTCGCCGCAAAACGAACGACTTTCCGACCATGTCTTCTCGAGCGGATAAATGATGTAGGTGCTGTTCTCGTGAGTAAACTTGGCAGGCTCGTTCAGCCAGTCCTCGTTCTCGTCCTCGGGATCTGCGCCCGGTTCGAGCAACATTTATATTTATCCGAGCAGTATTTATTCGATAATAGCTGTAAACTCTCTCTCTCTCCCGATTTTTCCAACTACAATTTTTGTTTTATATCGATAAACCGTTTTTTAAATCAAAGAGAAAAGCGGATCAAAAAAATCGTATCAGCTTCGATTCATCTCGATCAAAGATTAAAAATATAATACACATAATAAAAAAATATATATAGTATTGTGAAAAAATAATAATAAACGAACACTCCTCGCAGACGAAATCGCGCCTCTTGTCACAATTCGCCTCGATGAATTTTGTGCTGTCTTCCAAGTGACGATCCAACAATAAACAGCCCTCATTTTTTTCCGGGCGACCGAAACGCCACGGTGGGTAGCCAGTTTCGTCAGTTAGGGGATTCAAAATGGAGCCCGTCGACATCCAAGTCCACTGGCCGTAGGAATAATAGCCGCCGATCCAAACGCTCTCGAAATCTTGGAATCACATTTTTTCCAAGATTTTTTATACTTTTCATATCACCATTTTTTACATTTTAATTGAAATTTTTTTATAAATTATTCATCCTCGACCGTCCAACCTGATGCATGCTGATTAAATTCATTTTTTTTTAATTTAAGGTATTCCTATCGCGATGAAGGTATTATTTGCACACATTTCAAACTTTAATATCGCGATCTTTTCAAAACGTTCGATGCTCCTACTTTATTTTTATGTGAATATATAATTTTATTTTTTAATAAATCCCTTTTCATTGTTTTTTACCAATCTTTAAAAAAGTAACTGAATTATATAGCAAAACCTTTTGTTCCATTGCTTTACGTGGAAATTAGTATTTTTTATTCAAATAAGTTACTTTTTTTACTAAAATCTTTTCGGGTCACATCAGGAAAAATAATGGTTCGTATAAACTTTGAAATATTTCGCTGAAAATTAGCGACAAACAAATTATTAGGAGAATAATAATCAAGATTAAAAGGTGATGTGATCAATTGTGACTCGGGGGGTTATTGCGTAATCGCGGCTGATTTAAAATCATACGTGTATGATGCACAAATCGTATAAAATCCGCATTTTATTATACCTGGACGAGCTTTCGTCATTCCGGTCGTCAAAATATTAATTACGCTCGTTGTTTTGAGAATCGCGAGGCGTGCTCCCTGGGATCGGCAAAAAGTCGCGGCCTCGTGCCAGGTTGTTTTGCCATGATAAAGCGTAAAAGTGCTTCGACTGATGTGAATCCATTTAGAGGGTATCGGAGCACCCAGAATGTCCTCAGACTCTACAATGAATTAAATGAAATTCGAAAAATTCCAAAAAAAATATGAATAATAAATTTCATGAAAAAATCAACTTTTTTCGCAAATTATCGGTCTCTGAATCCGACAATCGAGATCTATGAAATTCGGAAGATCGTGTCCGCGTCGATCGATCGCGAGACACTCCTTCGTCGGCCTGATCGGCTCTCGAGTCCACGGTGGAAAATTTTCCACGTTCGATTCCATCGGGATTTCGGACCTGGTTTCTGGGCCGATTCCACCATCGACCCAGGTCCATGAAAAATCGATTCTTCGTCCTCCTATCCACGAGTCTTCCATCCCTGAATCAATTCCAAAATTCATCACAATTGTATACACCAAACATGCACCATCAATGGGCTGCTCAAAAAAGAACATTTTCATTTCTTTTTATTTTTATTAAAAACATTTTACCGATATTCGAAGCCGCTATCGATTTCGCAATCTTCACGGCTTTTTCCGCATTATCGAGAATCGCTAATCTGCCGTTATGATTGAGACACAACATTCGACCCTCGTCCCACGTTACGCGTTGAGAAAAAAACATGTATTCCAAACCATCGAAATTCCAAAATTCGACGACCGGCTGTCGCTCTACGCCACCTGATTCATTTTCCGATTTTTATTTTCAATTATATTCTTATAAGGATGAAGCTACAATATCATACCTGATGCCAAGAGTTACTTTTATTTTCCATACTCTGAATATTGTTAAAATTTTTAGCCTGCTTTTTCTTATTTTCTGATGGAAACGCGTCGAAATTTATTCTCATTTTTTTAATATTTTTTGTTTCTAATGTTTCATCAAACATTTTCATATTATTCATATTGCTTAAGTATAATCAGAGAACAAAAAGTTTTAGAAAAAATTGTTTAAATTCTATATAGCGATACGTACGTACGTACATCACTGATGATGGTAGAAGAAAATTTGTATTTTCATTAGTTTTTTGTGTTTGTATTTTAATAAGAATTTTGATCTGTCACAAGAGTGCTGATGGGATATAATTTCTTAATGGATGCATGGAAACTGATGTTTCTTATAGACACACATCGAGTTAATGAAATTAAAAATACTCACATTCTCGCTTGAAAACTTCCTTCGGCCATGAGAGTGAACCTGATGAATAGGTCTCTTAATTAAATTCCCCGGTTCTGATCAATTTTTATTCAACGAAAAGAATAAGATGCATGAACTCACCGGCGCTGCCGATTCGCACATTGATCATAAAAAATAATATTAAACTCGTTACAATTGCTCTTATATTTTTCTGGCAAATTAAAAGTTTGTACATTCTCATAAATATATGTTTCAGCACAGTCGAAAGTTTTCCGAGTACCTAGTTTCGCAGGTAAAGAAACGAGAACTGTGGGTTCGTTCTCGATCCGATTCCTCCTCGTTCGAGCGACATTATCAGAAATTTACTTTTTCTATGCATGTACAGCGGCGCATGAATTCTCTCGACCTTGATGCGAGTCGCCTTATAATTTACTAATAACGCGACGTGATTAATCGAGCGGTATATCGGTGCATGCTTTTAATTC
The DNA here is from genome assembly GCA_030522605.1 of Cremastinae sp. B BG-2022a. NCBI lineage: Eukaryota > Metazoa > Arthropoda > Insecta > Hymenoptera > Ichneumonidae > Cremastinae sp. B BG-2022a. The sequence continues at coordinate 67,499 of JAPYYX010000986.1, forward strand.
TTTCTCACCGATTAGACCGCACTCTGTTCTCGTCGTGCATGCCTGATGCCGAATCGAAAAGCAGACTGATGATGTCGTGATGTTAATTTTTAAGTCGAACGAGAAAACCGCGGCGCGTAAAATCGAAAAAAAAACGTGTCAGACAAATCGGTATAGTTATTCATCATTTTTATTATTTTACGACTTTTTATCCCTTACCTCTCTTTTGTTACAAGAATTCTTTGTCATCGTCATTATTATTATTATTTTAAATTAAATACTCTTTTTTTTGTTTTATTTTCATGATGCTTTCATCGCGTCGGTGCATGATAAATTTTTACTGTATCGAGGCGATCACTCGGTCGAGGGCGGCGTCTCCAATGATCGGCGCGAAAAGCGTATTCGCGAGTTCTCTCGGGCAGCAGGTCGTCAGCACGGGGATCAAGTACATTATTTGAATCAGACGATGACTCTGATGATCACCGAGATGTCGCGCGAGCTTTTCCACAGCGTTTTCTCTAGCTACTGTCATCATTCGAAGTCCATTCAAGCTTTCCGTTAGCTCTATCGAGATGAGAGAGTGCACGTGTTGAACAATAAATTTGTCTCATTTCGCATTACCATATATTATTATTATTATTACTTTTTTTTTTACTTACAAAAAGATGGATTAATACTTTTCACATCTTTCTCGTTTCTTTTTACCTGGTCGACAAAGCGCGAGAGTTTCCAAAATCGAAATTTCGATTTGGTCCGGTTCGACTTGCGCGACGGTCGCGCGGGCAGCGGCCAAATATTTCAAGATCGTTTTATCTCCGGGCAGGGAATTTCTCATCTGCAGATCGACCAGGTCGATCGGCCAGGTCGAAGCTCGGAGCAAAAAAATCGACGTCCAGGCGTGACGAAGAATCGAATTTTGCTCCGCGAATTCGAGATCCGAGAAATCGTGATTCCTTCGCGCTCCGCGTATCGTCGCCAGGAATATCTGGGCGGATATTTCGTACCGGATCGCTTCTCCTTTCCATTTCATTTCATTTTTTAATAATTATACATATATTTCATGATTATATTATTTGGATTTACTTTTGAAATTTAAATTACTTATGTGAGAGTATAAATAATAGTCGCAATTGCAGAGAGAATATATTAGGTATAAATAATATGTATCGCTTTGACTCACCGGGCGAAACGACTCGTGGCAAAAATGGAGTTTTTAACAAAGAAGGATACGCCAAACCCGGCGAAGTCGACGTTACTTCCTGATGATGATGATGAGCAGGTTTATTCAACTCATTCGTACTGATCAACTGCATTTTTGGAGCGACCGCTGAATTTACTGCTCCAGCACGTGGCGGATTTTCAAGCGTTGTAAAATTATTTCCGGATGAGCTGCCGTGCCGCTGATGATCCGGACTCCAATTCAGATTTGTTGAGGATGAAGTTCTCGAGCAATTTCTCGAATTCCGAGGACCCCGCTCTTCCTGCACAGCTGATGCGTACAAATTTTATTGTCTTTTATTGAGACTCGACATATATCATCAAAGGGGTTGGGGGGGGGGGGTATTATGTGTACGCCATATGCATCATTAAAAGAGCTGATCGGCTGATGGACCTGGTCAAGGCCATCGCATCAGGAGTGAATTTTTATTCAAGTATCTATAATTTTTTGTATACTCTGAATGACACGGAACTCTAAACGAAAAAGTAACCGTGAGGTCTCTATGTCTCTCTGATGGTGCGCTATATATCAAAAATATTTTCGGTGATTCGTATACAACATGACTTAGGAAAAACGCGGAACAAAAGTTATCGGAACGCAAATATGGGGATCGAGATTTCTTTTTTAGATTAGTTAAATATTTGTCCGATCGCGCAATCAAATCGACTCTGACAGGCGTCTCGGGCCGGAGGAAGCTTCGAGGAACCGGCTGTCAATTATGTCCGCGTTGACAGTGCGGGGATATGACGATTGTTCGCGAGGGTGTGCACGCACGCGGCTATGTTTGCATCTTGTCCCTACACCGCCCCCCGCCCCCCCCCCACCCTCCTCTTCCCTATACCGGCTTTCTATTTTTTTTTCCTTTTTATTTTTCAACACGGTAAAAACTATTTTGTCATCGAGCAAAAAATTCAAGGCTGAATTTTTTATCAAAATTGATTTTACATATGTTTAACAGGATTTAAATATACATATATACTATACGAATAAAAATGTGGAAAACCAAAACAATAAACAATATTATGAGGAAACATTTTTGACTCACCTGCCGTGTTCATACGAACGGCAAAACATTTTTTTAGACGACAATGCGGACACCAGTTTCTTCGTGCTTTGTCCACAGCACAATTTCCCGTACCAACTATATTATATTTATTAGAAAAATAAATAAATAAGTAATCGGTCGATTTAGTTTTTTTTTGTATTCTTGAAAAATAATTTTTCTTTTATTCCTTTTACGTTATTTATTTTCATATACTTAATATTATTATTCATTTATTAACTTATGCAGCTGTAAAGGACTCCGCGACGAACCGATCTCTTGAAGAAGCACGAACACCCGTCGCAACAATAAACACCGTAATGTTTCCCGTACGAGCGATCACCGCACACTTTGCACGCCACGGGGGTCGGCAATGTTCTGCCTAGATTATAAAATTAATTTCTAAAATAACGTTTCTTACGAATTGCAATTGAAAAAGAATATATATATATATATATTATTTTTCTTCAATTTTATTCAATTCAAACTGGAAATGATAAGTCAAAATATTTACCTGTAATACTTTTGAAAATAATTTCAAATTACAATATTAAACAAAATTTTCATTTTGAATTTTTAATAGAAAAAAACATATTTCTATATAGATGAAAACATTAAACAAAATGTCAAAACCAATCAAATTTGTATAGTGAAAGATTGTTTTTAAACAAACGAGTTTACAAAAAAATTTCATTACGTATTTGCAAAGAAATATTCAATATGAAAAAATTAAACTAAACGTCGACATCGACGAAAAGAAAACAAAAAAAATACATAAATAATCAAAGACGTTTATATTATTTTTTTAATTATTAGCTTACCCATCGGTGAAACGGATGTCTTATTTTTATTTGGTTTATTATTAAAATTCTAATAACGAATTCGTAGGACGATCAAGAGATCTGGACAGTCGAATGATCGCAGCTCGAGTGAGGTCGAAACCGCGACGTAATCGAGCGAGGTGTGAAGAGGTTTTATACGTCGTTGTAGGTGATTTGCGCAGACTGAGACCTCTCGATGTCTCAACTGGGGGTTGCCATAGTCCTGTGTAATCACATGTAAGGGCTCGCTTCCTCTTTCCTCCTCGTGGGACTCATTACGAAGCCAGGATTCGTCGTTCGAACGATTTTTTTCCATTCGTCAACCTCGATCCCCGCGCGAGGAAAATATTTGCTCGCGGGGTGAACGACGAACAGCAACCGCAACGTCACGTATTCATTCTTTATTCCGATCGATATTAATGGAAAAAGACAAAAAAAATCAACGAGTGCAAATGACAAAAATGAAAAACGATTTATCAAAAATTAACGCGCCAAAGGTGTTTCGAAATTTTTTTTAATTAATAAAAATATTATTAATTGAAAGAGACATTAATAAAAAAAGAAAAAAAATCAATTTGCATGCATTTTGATACAAATAGTGAGAAAATTAAATGAAATTGAGATTAAAAAAGTTGACAAAAAGCTTTTTATTCTTTTTTCACATCAGACGATAAATTAAAAGATCGAGGTGTAAGAATATTTGAAGAAAATGAAAAAAATATATATATATTAAAAAATTTCTTTTTATCGTTCGTAACCGATATTTCTCTATTTATCATTTATTTCATAAGTACAGGAGTCGTTTACTCTGTTTTTTTCGTTACTTATAATATCACTATATGTATAGTAACTCAATTATTATTAGCAGTATCTATTCTACGTACGTACTAACGAATTAATATTTTTTACGTGATGAGACGAAATTGGCGTTGATTCTGCGATACATAAATTTACAATGACAATTATTTACAAAAAGAGTGATTTTTTTGTTTTTTTTTCCGTGTCCTTCCTTAATTATTTTTCGTGCTAATTTCAAGCTCGCCTCGAAGGACCTACGCGACGAAATTTTCTCTGTTGCACTTTTGTCTCAAAAAAGTGCATTCCGAACAAATCCGAATGCAAATGCACAAAAAATAGCATAAAAAAATGCATCTTGTCAATTGTTTTTATTTAGATTTTACAACGAAATATATTTCTGTGGCTAAAATAATAATGTTTATCTTACGCTCATAGCAAGGACAATATAAATTATTATCGAGACTTAGATTTAATTTCTATTAATTATTTATTCATTTACGCGGCTGTGCGAGCGGCTTATAGATGTGTTTGATTTGCGGTAACGTTCTCGCTAGGATAATTCGAAGCCTCCTTCGTCAGCTGAACGAAAAGGGAAAAAAGAACGAGGAAAAAAAGAAGTTACATAAGTAATAATCGCGATCGTCTCCGTCCTTTATTTACTTTTGCTCTTATTTTTCAATCGCCTCATCGTCATCATTTATTTTTGCACATCGTCCGACTAGTGATGGCTATACGACCTCGCGACACACCGAGTCGAAATTTCAGGATTTTTCCTTCGGTGGTGAGAAAAAAGAAAAAAAAACAATTAATACTTGACGAAATCTCGCCCTTTTTCGTAGATCGAATTTTCGTTCATTCGAAAACCTTTCTCGTTTTTTTCATCGGCCAACGATGTTTCATTGAGAGTCACTCTCCCTTTTTTTTTTTTTTCAAGAGAAAAAATTCAAATAGCGAGAAATGAGTGGAAAATGTTCGTCAATTTACGACGATGCGAGCAGTTTCGCCGCCGTGGTCACGTGATGCTGATGATGATAAGGCGCCTCTTGAGTCCCCCCGTAATAACTCTGCTGCTGATGCTCGCTCGTCGCCGTCGTCGTGCCCAACTGATGCGGGTGCTGATAGTACGAGCCGTAATGGGGGGCGACGTGACCGTCGCAGCTTCGAGGTTCCGTCTTCACCGCGGGTACGACCGTCCCGGTGGCCAGGAGCGACGTGTGCCCCAAGTAAACCGGACGATCCGTCGACGTCAGTGAACTTTTCGATACTTCGATGTGATGATGCTGATGCTGTTGCTGCTGCTGCTGTTGTTGTTGCTGTTGATTTTTCAAATCTGGAAATTTTATAGACATTTTTATTAATTAAAACAAAATTTGTTTAAATTTATATTTGTAACATATTTTATTGATTTTTTTTGAAAATATTTTCATGCGATTGAGATAATATTTTTATTCTTTATTATTATTTTTATTAAGGATGTACCGAAGACAACTCGAAACGGTGCTGGTAAAAATCTGAAAATTATTTCAGCATGCAGTAACTGATGAAAATAGGACTCTGATGCTGCTAATTTCAGCTCAATTCACTGCTGAATCGTTTAAAAGTTATAATAAATTGAGTATTATACGTGTATTCTTACGTACGGAGCTTCATAATCGAAAACGAAATTACAATACACTTATAAATATCGAAAAAACGGTATTTTTTCTCAAGATGGTTGAACATTATTGAAAAATGTTTCTGCCAAATTTTATTAACTTGTACCAAACAGTTTTTAAAAATTTATGTCCGGTGCTATTATTATGTATCTCCAACATCAGTATAGGTACGTAAAAATGAATTAAAGCGGAATATATATACATATATATTTGAAACCTATTGAGTTTCATTCGAAATATGAGAATAAAAAAAGTCAACTTTCCAACAGAAAAGCAAAGATTGAATTTCAACAGTTTAGTATATGTACATAGCTATAATATACCTACAGAACTATGTATATATGGAAAAAAGTCACTTTATTTCGCTGTCAGGGGAGGTGCGGATCGCCATCAGTTCGCGTTTAATAAAATTTGATTCATACAGAATTTGTTACAAAATATCGAAATATAGTTGTTATACGTATATCAATGAAATTGTTAATTTTTCTAATACCATTCGATGGAGAAGACGTCGCCGAAGCCGGTGCTTCGTGTTCTCCTGACGACGATCTAGGATTCGGTTCTGGAGTCTTCTTGGGCTTTCGCTTCCTCGTCTGGATTCCGTCTTTGCGCATAGCCAATGGCCTATTGACACCGTGAAGCTTGAAGTACAGACCGCACGCGTTGCACACCGGTTCGCCCTCGTTGTTGCGCCTCCATAGAGTAGTCGTCCGTGTGCCGCAATTCGTGCAGCACAGTCCGAGTCGCCTCGTAGCCGTCTGGAATTCCGAGATCTGTCCCATTCCATAATTACGTACCTCTCATTTGGATTAGCACGGTTTCGAAAATCTTTTTTTTTCTCTCTCTCAATACTTAACTCATCATTTCTCTAATTACATATTTATTTTGCATTTAGCCTTTTTTATAACTTTCTTAGTAATAAATTCTTTCTTTTTCTTTTTTTTTTCAAAACTCAATAAAAATAAGACTTTTGAAAGTTCATCCCCTCACCAAAATATCTTTTTCCCGATTAATTAATTATTTCGTATAATAAACGTGACATTTAAAATTGAATACATTGCTTCGATGCTTTTAGAATGTAAATCTTTATTTCTCATCGGTCAGGAAATGAAAAAAATCTCAAAATTTGCCAAAAACCGAAAATCTTTTTTTGCCATGTGTTCAAATATTAATACCGTGTTTGATCGGTAATTTTCGAAAGATAACGAAAACATTAATTTTTAAGCGTTTGCTTATCTAAAAAAAAATTAACCTCCTTTCTTCACCGCGATATTTAATTTCAGTGACTGCTTTCAAAGTAATTATTTTCGTATTATCGGCATACCGCGACTCTATGCATTTTCCTGACAAAAACCTTCAAGAATCACACATAAAGAATTTAATTTATTATTTTTCTGTAATACTAATAATATTTCAACGAAATATCAAGAAAATATGTCATCTCAATTTTTTCCTAAATTTTTTATGACAAAATTTCCAAAATATAAAAATTTAAGGAATATACTTACGAGGCGTTTTGAAGGTTTGATGAGTGGTCGATTCATTCCGTTCATTTTGTGATAAAGACCGCACGCGTTGCACAAGTAATGTCCAGTGCCGTCCCGTCGCCAGAGAGGTGTCGATATCGCGCCGCAATTGACGCACTCGCGACCCTCCGCAAATTGAAAATCCATCGTCGTATCTAAAAATGAACAAGCAAATAAAAATAAATAAATAAATTTTGTATTAATCTCTGTTTTTCGCAGTGTTTTGTCGGCGAAGTTGCAATTTCAAAAGAGAGAGAGAGAGAGAGAGCCCGTTGCGGATCAAGAATAAAAGTGGTTTGGCATCATCAGTTTGAAATAAGAAGTCTCTTATCGCGAGGCAACGTCAAAACGGGTATAATGGAAAGATCTAATAAACCCGCGCGGAGCCTCGCTTGTTTAACATATATTTTCCCTCCAATTTTTTTTTCACCTCCAATTATACATAGAGAAAAGATCCGATTGGAAATCATTAATTCGAGTGTTCGAGCACATAAAGTACGAGAATAGATTTGTGATCGGGAATAATTTTATTATTATAATACATTCGCGTTTGGCAGAAAAAATAAAACCTTCAGGCTGCCTTTCGAAACATAATACAGACTCATATATATACGCGGGCACACGCGGATGTATGCCATCACGCACACCCATTTATGCGCCGCGCGCGGGGGGATACATTTTATTTTTATGGAAATTTCAGCTTCGAAGTGTGTAGATATATATGGCCCGACCATTTAAATTCAAAGTTTATTTTTTGCCGTGTCCGCAAAGCAAAAAGACGAGGCAACACGATCATCAAAACCGGAGGAAAAAACGAGAGGAGAGAACGCGAATGAAAGAAAAAGAGAATTTCTCATCGCATATAGCTTTGGCCTGAGCATGCGTCATTTTATGGACGTCATGCTCGCTGATCAACGGCCTGTGTGTGCCATCTGGGTGTCCTGGCGAGGACTCGCTTGACCGCGCGTCCTCCGCGACGCGATCGATCGATACAGAGCATATATATTTTATTGTAGAGTTTTAACTCGCGGGGTCTCGATCGGCACTCAGATTGCGCATTAGGCAAAATGTCATATTCTTTTTGTTCTGGATTTATCAAGTAACAATCATTCTTACACCGACTAAGATTTTTTTCAAAAGGGTCAAAAATACGTATACACATATAGATACAAGCTCGCGAGGAATCACACGGCCCAATTTATTTCAGAAATAAAATGATAAAGAAAAAGTTAATCCGCTGATCGTTCCTCATTTTTCGAGGAAAAAAAACGAGTAATTCTTGGTGATTTTGTTAATGACGAAAAAAATTGGATTTCGAGGAGTCGCAGATGAGAGTGCACTCTATATAGTGAGGAAGAAAAAAGCGAAAAGAATTCTGGAAATCATTCTGGCAATGGCAAAGATGACCCGTTTGCGGCCAGCATTGCTGCTTCTGATGATGACTATAACAATAAGATCTTTTTCATCAAAAGCTCATCAGCATAAAAAAAGACATATGTTAAACGGCTGATTTTATTCCTCATTATTTTTCGAGTTGAAAAATTCTCAAGCGGTTATGGGGTTTACTAAAGAAAATAATACTTCCATTTTACAAAGTTGCATAGTAGTCCATTATATACAGGAGGAAGGATAAAGAGCCAAAAAATCTTGAAAATTCTCAAAATATGCATGGTGCTGAGGATGAATATCCAATTGTAAAATTCTTTTTGTTTTTCCATAAAAAAAAGTTCCCAGACAAAGCTCAAAAATCCAAGTACAACGAACCGCGCGTCCATTTCGTTCCAGAAATGACTCTATTACGAGGAAAGATAAGCGCCTGTGTGATGATTCCTCATCTTGAGCGCGTGTGAGGATGAAACGAACAAGCACTGCTTTTAGCTTCCTGTGGATCGTGCGAGTTAAAAAAAAGTCATTCTCGGTTGTGATACATCAAGGAATAAAATACGCGCATCTTGAGAAGCCGCAGAGTGCACTCGAGGAGAAAGAAAGAGCGGGGAATATCCTGGGGATCGCTCGCGCTCTTCAAAGCTCCCGCTATCAATTTCCAGAGGGTGCACATGGCTCTCCGCCCTCAGCCTCCCCGTTTCTCATATCCTATCTCTCACGAAAATAAAAAAAAAAAACAAATTGGCCTTCTCTTTCATTCATCGCCATTAATAACTCAAAAAAGAAAAATTAATAAAAACACTGTAAATAAAAAATCAAAAATATTTTCTATCGATTTAAAAACGCTCCTGGATATCGGCAACATCTAAAATACACAGGCGTGTAAAAAATTATAACTATGTGCGTGTCCTATCTGAAAATTTCGCAGAAATTGCATCGAAAATTCTTATCCTCCTAGGAATTGATTTTTTTTTATTTTTCGAAAAATTCTTTCAGATATTTATCCTTCAATTCGGTATGGAGGGAAGCGGCGAGAACGAGTAGCGAAGCGTATAGGAAATCGCTGATAGCGACGAGACTCTTGCATCCAAACATCGCGAGGTAATGGAGAAGCGCTCTCTAAAAGGCTAGGTCAGAGGGCGAGATACTTTTTATTCATCCTCTTCGAAGTGTCTGTACACTGGGGGGAAAGCTTTTTATAAAAAAAAAAAAAAAAAAAAAAACAGACGTGAGGAACGCGATTTCACTGCGTGCATCCTCTTTTATTGAAAGATATATATTCAAAGAATAATCAAAAATAATAACGTGAGAGAATATTTTTTTGTTTCCAACAAAGTAGAAAATACAAAATCTAATATTAACATTTGCACTTCAGATCTTACATTTTGGATCCTTGAAAATAATTCAACAATGAAATATTGTATACTTAAAATTAATTTTACTTTTGTTATGCGTAAATTGCACCGTATTCAATTTTTTAAATAAAAATTGTAGAATTCTAACAATTCCAATTTCTTGAAAAAAGTGAGAAATAAACTTTTTTGATACCATCAGAATAATAATATTTAACAAATGCATCACGATTTATGAAATGCATTTCGAGTACAAATAATTTTCGTCCAATTTTCCATATGTGTTCGGTTGTAATATTATATACATATATGTATGCATACATTTCCTACTCATCGTTCCTACATATATTTTCTATACGTGCCGCGCGGCGGGGGTGTACACGAAAGCAAAAGCGCACACGACTCTCGTTATCTGTATCGTCTTCTTTTTCATATAGACGCACGCTTGCGCGTATCTCTTCCTCTTCCACCCACGCGTTTAACCGGATATTTCAACCGTTTGGCTCGTTGTATAATAGCGTATCTCGTGGAAACGTATAATAATAAACATGCCGGGAGTGTCACAATCACAAAAAAATATTCTATTCCGGCGTGAAGAGACCAACCGGCGCTCGCACGCATCGTTACACCGCGGGCGAATAATAAAAGAGGGAAATAGGAAAAAGCCTCGCGAAGAAAGCCTTTTTTGTACCTTCTCGCGTACCGAGGCATTCGTTTCTTTCAAAGAGACTTTTTTATACACTCGAGTCCATGAACGCACTCATTGCGGAATCTTCGCATCTCGAAATAGATCGGTAGATGTCTGTTATACTCGAGAATATAAAATACATATGTATATACATACAATATTTACTGACATCAACTTCGGAGGTACATACACGCTTTCTTCTCCAATATTGCGAACCTCGCTCTTCTATACTTTTTTATATTTTTTATAGCGATCGATTCATAAAATCATCGTTTTTAACGTTTCGTTGAAAATAAAACGAAAAATTCATCCTCTTAAAATATATGCTGACGTTTAAATATTTTTTTTTCCATTATATATATTGTATGTATTTTTTTCAATTTTGTGACAAGAAATTATAATTTTAAATCAGACTTGACTTTTTTCAGAAGAATATCATCATGTATGATAAAAGTTAAAAAAATTAATTAAAATTTGTTATTTGTTTGATTGCTAATGAAAAATCAATGAAAAAATTCGTAATAATTTTATTTCGTATATTTTGCGAAATTATTCACGATAACTTTTTTTACTCTGTTAATTATATATGTATCTACCTTATTTTGAGCGATTGATACAATGTTGAAAAAAAGGATAAAATAATTTCTAAAAAAGAAAAAGACTAAAATAAAGATAGAAAAGAAACCTTCCATTTTAATGTACCATATATTGTATAATTGTTTTGTTAAAAAATGTAATAAAAAATGATGACTGACCATAAGGCGAAGCTCTTTGAAAACCGGCGCCGTCGTAAGCTCGCCAGGAGGACATCATCGCAACGTTTTGGGCATAAAATGGCGTGGCAGCGGCAAGGGTGGAATGAGGATGTCCCGTGTGAGGATGTCCCGAATGAGGATGACCGTGACCCGTGTGAGGTCCCATGGCGCCGGCGGTGCCTCCGGTGTGACCGGCCAGGGCGTGATGCGCCGCGTAACTCTCCACACCGTGTTGCCATGACGCCGTTTTCTCCCTTAAAAGAAAGCGATTAAAACATTTCGTTCCATTTTATAAACAAGAATTCAATTTATTAATGAGATTCATTCACTTTCATGAAAACGATGATTCATCTCCATTCATCATATATTATAAATTAATGATTATATTTTTTATGGAATAAATCATTCTTAATACTGGTGCTGCTGCGATTTTTTTAAACATATATTTGTGTATAAGGATTTTTTAATTTTCCAATTCTAAAAGCTTTAAATAATTTTGAAATATTTTGAAAATTTTGTGAAAAAATCCTCTTGATTATAACTAATAACTTTTCATTAATAGAAAAAAAAGTTATTCATTCATTGTGATGAATAATGAATTACTTCAATAGGAAAATAAATTCTATTTTATATATAATTCAGCATCGGAATAAATCTCTTTATCATATACAATATGCGCACTAAAACTTGAAGCTTTTTCCTTCTTTCAAGGACTGATTCATTCACAAAAACAATATTTTTCATTCATGAAAATCGCGCGGTTCATTTCGTAAAATAAAATTTGTTTGCTACTTTTCATTCATTAATAAATATCTCGCATATGGATCTCGGACTAATTGTGTATATTTATATGTATTATTGTGTATCTTTATCGGAAACTACATAATTTTGTTCCATTTATGAAAAGGGAATGTAATTGTTTATCTGAGCGAGTATACCATGCGGGCGAGGCGCCGGAACCAGGAAAAGAGTGATACTGCGCGGCCGTGGCTGCTGTCGGAATCGCCGGCCTCGAGGAAGGCACGTAAACCGGTGCTTGAAGTCCTTGCTGACTCTGGTGCTGCTGCTGCTGCTGCTGTTGCTGTTGTTGGGATTGTTGTTGGTATTCGGAACCCACGCCGTACCCACCGCTACTGCTACCGTGGAACATCCTCCTCTCCCTCACCTCTCCGATATTCCCCCCTCGATCGCCTTTCTCTCTCAGCACCACCGGGATCGCCACATTTGCTGCTGAAACAAACATATTTTTTCATCCTCAATATAAAATGCATCAAAGAAATTTATTATTATTATTAATAATATACAAAATTTAGAATAATCAAAAAAATTGTCTCTCGAGATTTAATTTTAACTTTTAATCTTATGAAAACATATATTGTATCTACCAAAAAACAGCATATATGCTGTAAAAAAAGGAGGCAAGTACATTTACGGTATTATACTCCAAGCTGTCGTAGAAAATATGTTGTAAAACTGGGAAAGAGTCGAAAAATTTCAAAGTAATGTCACACAAAGAAAAGTTGAATATTTATCAAAAAAGTCGAACTAAAGACTTGCCGAGTTCTTATACTCCAATGAAAGAGGCTTTCCTAAAACTCGGCAAGTATTTTGCCAAACTATTATAATTGTGTACTCCAAATATTTTGTTTGGGATTTTTTTTCTCGAAAACTGACAACTTTCGGAAAAAGTTATAAGAGACAAAAATGCTTAGAATCCATCAGGGAATGCACTCAATTTTTTTCAGAAATTTTTGGGAATTTTTAAAAATTTTCACAAAATTTTAGCAACAAAATTTTCAAAATGTCACGAAAAAAATCTGAAAAAATTCCAGTCTATTCTTTGATGAATTCAAAACACTTTTTATTCTTGAAACTTTTTTAAAAAAGTTGATAGCTTTCAAACTACAGCGTTCTGAAGATTTTAAACAAATTTTCCGTTCGGATGCCATTTTCAGAGCCGCCATGTTAGATTTAACCCTAATGGGTTAAAGATCAAGGGAAAAAAATGGTTTAATAATTATTATATATTCATTATTCTGAAAAGTTTTTTTCGAGTCCATCTATCCTAATATACATATATGTATTTGCGAATGTACTGAAAAGTCTCAGAGCTCCGAGGATAAAAATAATCCTCTGATGAAGATTCCTCTTCTCGCGAATATCTACCAAAGATTTCCGCACGGAAATTCCCTCTTTTCGATGCTCTTTATATACCTCTGCTTTCACTTCAATTTTGATCTCAGAGGTATATGAGGTATCACTCCACACGCCGATGAGGTATATCTTTCGAGGAGAGCTCCGTGAACATCTGCCAAATATATTTTTCACGGATTTATAATAATAAAATTCTTCACGAGCATAAAAAGTACACGATTTCATTCTCAGCGGATGAGAAATGAAGAGGAAAAAATTCGGTCGACCCGAAAGGACGAAAAAAAGTCATCGGAACAAGAATCCGCGATTGAAGTGCTATACACAAATATGTCTCTTGTGTGTGTATATAGATATATGTGAAATGAGAGAGAGAGAAGAGGGAGAAAAAGAGCGCAGACGCGTCTCCACCTCTCGGTGAAGCGAGCACACACATCAGAGGGCTTGGACCGTGAATCGCGAAGATAACGCGCGGATAGCGGCCATCGCGGACGTGGAATAAGCGTTCGTGTAGGCGGGACCAAGGAGAATCTCCGCGGCGGAGAGGTGCGCCACTCCGAAGCGGATGACCCCGCGCACCCCAACTTTTTTACCTTCTCCCCCTCTTTTTTCCTCTCGGCGCAAGCCTCTCCACGAAAAATCCGGCTCGTTTGACATATGCGTAAGATTGTAAGATACTTATTTTTCATTGATGCATGCGTGATGGTTGTACGAAAAATCGAAATTGAAAATTACTCTGAAATCTTGAGGATCAAAACTGGATGCATGAACAACAATAATCCCTGACAAAGTGACTTTTCCCCATACCATAAATATATATCTATTGTTAAAATTTATTCTCTTTTCATTTTTCTGTTGAAATAATGAGTTGACATTTTTTATTTTATTGTGATTTTCAAATGATACACTCAATAGAGGTTTCTCGTGTGGTTCATCAAGAATTTTCATATTATTTATATATTGTTTAAAAACGATTGAGAAACAAACATTTTTGACAAAATTGTTTAAACTTTCGGTTATTTTATAATCTCGCTTTCGATGAAACTGCACGCATACACATTTTTTAAACGATTCATCAGCAGTGAATTGAGTTGAAATTTGCACAGGAGCATTTATAGATATTAGAATATATGGTATATATGTACATATAGAGCTCTTTCAAAACAGTGAGTATATGCATGGTCAAATAATTTTCAAATTTTTACCAGCGCCGCGTTTCGACTTACATATATCCATCAGTGCATCCTTAATAAAAAAAGCTCTCACACACACTAAAACTTTTATATTCATTCGATAAATAAATAATGTAAAATTCATCGCGTGAATAAGACAAAAAACGGGGGAAAAAGTAGATATCTATTATCTATAGATATGTATAGCATCAAATAGGAGTGAAAATGAGAATTAATAATATAATAATCGCGGGATGAAAAAAAAATCCGAGATCGGGAAATGTTTTCAGCGCGAGTTCGCGGGAGATCGCTTTTTATTTGTGCAGCATCGTGGTTCACAGATTAAATTACATTATACGTTATACATTTGATAGCGCAGGGCGATAAACCAGTCGCGCGTCCACCACCGCTCCTATGTATACGAAACGCAAACTCTTCGCCACATGCATGCACGCGGACTCATACACGCGTAATTTAATTGCGATCATAAATTAAATATCGCTCGGCGAGGGAACGCTTATAAATTCCGATACGCGTAACTGTTGCTCTCCCGCTGCTCTTGTTATATACACCGACGTATGCATCCGCGAGTCCTGCGTGCGGGTTATATCGCTAGCCGCAAAAAGAGCGATTATATTAGATAATGCTGATGATGAGCATCGATACACGCGATTCCCAAAAGAATATTCCACAAATGAAACACTTTTTCCAAATTCACTTTTTTTTATACCTATTTATATAATATTATACACATACATGTATGTATATATATATATGTACCTTTTTTTTATTTATAGGATATATGTGCATTTAAAATTATTGGCAAAAGAGCGATTATCAAGAGTCGCGGTAGAGACTCGAGGCAAGTACATTTACGGAACGTCAACTGTACGCTCTCGAGCTACCGCTACTCTTTTTCTCCGAGTTTGC